>WSFP011272875.1:0-46040 GCA_009831015.1 Picea engelmannii
CTGGCAAACATTTTAACAACTGGAGGCAGAGCACCCACATTATCATAATGAAACTACTCAATGCACAAGGAGAAATCGTAAATGATTGGGGTTTCTCGTTGTTTTCAAGCTGCCCCGAATTAGCCAAATCAATCTCTGATTCGTAGGCAACAACAAATCCACCTTTCCAGTTCGATGAATTGAAGAAAATGGCAGTAAAAAATCATTCCATATTTTGTGGAAGCATACGACGTGACAAACCAAGCATCTTCAGGGAACATGGCAATAAAAGATCACCCTGGGATTTTCAGGTAGCATAGCATCATGAAATAGGGCAGATCCCAGATCTTTTGGACAACATGCAATGAAGGTGGAAGATGACAGCTTAGCATTTGGTGAAATTTCTTTCAGCATGTGGCGAGCAGCCAAAGATTTATCATTTCAACAAATTGAGGCAACCCGAAGTCAGTTTCAAATCTTCAAGAATATTGAAGAGTAAAAGACAGGTGGCATGGTTAGCCCGAAGCAGCCTTTCCAACCTCCAAGACAGTTTCTCAAATAATTTGGATACATTAGTTTGAAGACTGTCTCCTAAAGAGGTTGGTAGCACAAGTAGCATGTTGTCTACACTGTGCGCTGCAAACCTGCCTGTCTTCAACGAGGAGGAAGTAAAGACAAAATTGACTTCCTTTTCAGCTCCGAAGGTGATGACTCATGACCCATTTGTTGAGGAAAATTCGAGAAGACTTCTCCCTCTTCAAGTAAATTTCAGGTGGTAGCAGAAGACTCAGACTTTGATAGGGATTCTAATCCATTAAAAACAGGATCCAATTCCTAAAGTTTTGTAATAGATCATATTATAGACTATTTTTATCTATTCGATCCATTTTTCAATGATCTTAGTTAATCATTGTAAGGCTATAAAGCCAATCATTTCTACAGTGAATAGGGTTCGAAATTGAAGACCCATATGTACTCTTTTTTGGATTAAGTCCTCTAATTATATTATGGAATGATAAGATTCTGCCATTTGATACTGTTCAGACTTTCGTTTTCCTTTCTTATTTTGTACTTGTGAGTTTGATCTAATGTTCATTTCATTGTTTATCTTATGATTGGTAATTGTTTTTTTATCTCTATATAAATAAACAAAGAGTCACAAGCCATTTGCTAGTTATATTTAACCTTTTACATGTATTTTTAATAGATGTGATGTTGTTGGCATAGTTAGCATTCTTCATCCATTTTAGTTTGACAAATTATTTGATTAGTACCATTTGATAGCCTTGTTTTGTCATGATGTGTTTGAATTTGTCTTGAGTAGAAGAGTGAGTGTGTGAGGTGTTCATCTTTGATCCATTCTTTTAATACCTTTATTTAAACATTCTTTTTGTACCTTTATTTAAAAATTTGATTAAGTTACCAAGCTCGTTCCCTTTACAGTCAGGGAAAGACTCTTGGAGTGATAACAAAAGGAAAGGACTAAAGACATGATTCATGAGAATTTTAAAAGTGGAGGGGGCATTATAGTAATTGAAGGGCATGAACAAGAAGTCATAGTGGTCCTCATGAGTGTGAAATGCAGTCTTGGGTATGTCTTCCACTTTCATATGTATCCGGTGGTATCCTGAATGTAGGTCAAGTTTGGTAAAGTATTGAGCCCCACTGAGTTCATCCATAAGGTCATCTATGCCAAAAATGAGAAATTTGTTTTTAATGGCAAGTTTGTTAAGGGTTTGAAAATCATGACAAATATGCCAAGTGCCTTCCTTCTTGAGGACCATGACAATAGGGGAAGAATAGGGCCTAGTACTGGGATGGAAAACAATTACTTCTAACAATTTTTGGACAATTTTATCAATTTCATTTTTTGAGCAAAGGGATGATGATAAGGGTGAACATTGGGAGGAATACTGCTCGAGATTAAAGGAATGGAATGGTCATGGTCTCTATGGGAGGGGGGAAGGCCTTGGGGAGTTTGGAAAACAATGAGATGGTGAGAAAGGTTTGCTTGAAGGTCAGGGTGTACCAGGGGTGTCTCAACTATTTGAATGCAATGGAGTTGGGAAATGATGCCATAATGACCTTTTTTGAGTAAATTTTCCATGCAGTGGGAACTGATGATCTTCGGAGACCCTGCTATAATGTCTTAGAATTTATACTATTGTCCTTCCTATTGGAATTGAATGGTTAATTCCTTAAAATCCATGGCGATGGGCCCAAGAGTGTGTAACCATTCGACACCAAGCACAATTTCACAACCACCCATGTCAATAGCTAACATGTGATATTTTAGGTTATACTGACCAATTTGTAGGCACACATTTTCACAACACCCCCCACATTTCATGGAACCACCATTGGAAATCATGATTTGAAAATTGTTGAAATCACAGATATATCAATTGACTTATTGAGAAAGGAGGCGATGAATGAAATTATGAATGCTGCCACTATCAAATAGGATGATGAATTTCTTGTGCTTAATGTAACTAATCAATTTGAGGGTTTAGGGAGTAGAAAAACCAATTTGATCATTCAGTGAAATCAGTGGTTCAACTTCAGGAGGATCAGAGGGTGGCATAGGATAATCTATTTTAGGTAGCTCGAATTTAGGTGAAACCTCAACCTATTCATCATAAATATCCTTTGAAATGGCCATAACACGTTTATTCTCTTTACACTTGTTCCCGGTAAAGTATTTATCATCGCAATTGTAGCAAAGACCCTTTAGTTGGCGTTTAGCCATTTCTTCTCGTGCTAATTTTTGGACCTTTATAGGAGCGGCCCGAGGAGCATGGGTGGTGCGTTTTGGGTCGAGAACAAAAGTGGGTTTTCTGCTCTGGGCCAAGGTGACTTGTTGTGCCTCCTTTGAACATTTAGTTGCTTCCAACCAAGTCTGGGGGTGAGTCATGATGACCTAGTCTTGGATTTCATCCTTGAGGCCAATGATAAAGAATTCCCAAAAGAAGGAATCTATCACAACCTCTGTGTTATCTCCTCAAATAAATTAATCAAGTTGTTTTATTTTAGGTGATAGGATGCCATTTGAAAATACTTTTTAAAATTTTTAAAAGATCATTTTTGAGGGCTTTATGCATGTAATAAAGTTAGATAAAACATTTGTTTTTGCTTTTATTTGATTTAAGTCAAATCTCAAGTTTCGGTGGCTTAGGCACTTCTTAGCTACCGAAAGCCTTAGCTTTCGACAGCTTAAACAAAGAAATTCAAGGCTATTTTAGCCATTGAAATCGCAGGAGCGTTGGAGGAGTTAGCACATCCTTTCACACACCTAAACCGTCGGGATTGAGGTTTTATGATTGCAATTAGCCACCGAAAAGATAGGAGGAAAACCGTTTAGAGACTTGGAGCTGATCTCTGCATGATATACCGAATCTTTTCAAATGGCTGTTTCATCAGATCACATGGTTATGTACTTCCCATCATTATAGTCACCAACCATGATTGTTTCAAGTCTTAAGCCACTCTTTCGCATCCCTTGTAATCAACGCCACGTTCTAATGCACGCCTCATACTTCTCGTCCCTGTTGTTGAAAAGTCAACAAGAAACATGTGTCTAATTTACTTTTCCCTTAAATAAATTGGACAATAAATATTAATCTATTATTTCATTCATAACTGAGTGAGTTGGATTTGTAACAAAACTATAAGTGTAGTTAAGTGAGTTAAGATCAGTTGTACTAGTTGTAACTAAACTTGCACTAGTGAGAGTTCAGTAAATCAGTGAACTCACATGCAACTGAAGATTTGCCACGGTTAACTACATGCATGTCAGATCCATTGGAGACCCAGTTGAGCTAACAGGTGAAAGGGACAATTTTGCTATCAATTGTGATTTTATCACACATGCAGTGGATATACTTATGAGCATGTGCAAACTAGGAAATTTGAATTTAATTGCGAGAATTCTAATTGTAAGGATTGTGCAAAGGAGGCAAGCTATCTGGACACAATAATTGGCACATGTATTTGCTTATTTGTGTATGACAGTGTGAGACGATTGTATTATACTGAGAGCTCTTGGATTAAAGTTTTGTATGAGATTGTTTCATGATTCATGATATACATAATATATGATAGTGGGGTTTTTTAGCTTTACGCTTTCCCGGAAAAACTTCTGTGTTATGTGTTCTTGATATTTCACTTTGTGATTGTGGTTGTGATCATCGTTTAATTTTTTGCAAGAATAATAGTAGAAGCGATTATGTATTTAACAATGGCATATAATTGTTAGATCAAGAGAATCGCAGGAAATTTCTACATGGTATCAGAGCCACGGAGGCCACAGAGCTACGAAAGTGAGGTGCGAAAATTGTTTTATTTTCGCAGGTCCCATCTCTAGCAGGGTGCAAACTTTAGTATTGTAGACTATGCACAGATCTCAAAGAAGAAATTCTCACACCCTACTCAAAGGAGAGGTGCGAACTTCCCTGTGCATTCTCACAAGCTACTCAAGGGAGAGGTGCAAACCTCCCTCACCCCACAGTGAAGTACAGTGCAAACTTCCCTAGAAGGTTTGCAGGCTATACACTAGTAGGGTGAGAACTTCCTCAGAGAGTTCGCAGGCTAGACATTGGTAGGGTGCGAACCTCCCTCAAGCTGCTCTCAGGTGGGGTGCGAACCTCCCAGGACAAGAGAAATTGCAGTAGTTGAGTTTTGGTGGTTGGATAACATTCTAATTTGCAGGATTTTATTGGTGTGACAATTGATTCAAGATCAAAATGTATTTCAATGGCTTGAAGGAATACATTGACAAAGATGTTCCTAAGCCAGATGCGACAGACATTGCAAATCTTGATGCATGGAAAAATAAAGTGGCAAAGGCGAGGAGGATTTTGTTGGAGGGAGTACGAGACCACATTGTCTCAAGTCTCCATGGGAAAACCACACCACATGCAATGTGGAAGGTTTTGATGGATCTGTTCCAAAATACTAGCGACCATAGGAAATTGGTGCTCAAAGATAAACTCAGAAAGATCAAGATGGAGAAGGGCGACACCATTCCAAAATATCTCACGAAGTTTGTCCAATGTCGGGATGAGCTTGGAAGTGTGGGAATAATAGTCACTGCTGATGATTTGGTGAGCTTGGCTCTCCTAGGACTTCCCAAGAGTTGGCACATTTATCAAGACTCTGTCAATGGAAGGGAAAAATTTCTAGATTGGGAACGACTATGGTCAGATCTAGTGCAAGAGGAGTTCAAGCGGAACACCAGAGATGGATCTTCATCAAAGCGTGACGATGAAGAGGATTGTGCTTTGACTGCCAAGGCAAGGAAAGGGAAAGGGAAGAAATTCCATTCAAAATCGGAGTCTAAAGTCAAGAACATGGATTTGTCCAAAGTGAAGTGTTTTCACTGTCACGAACATGGGCATCTCGCTACTAACTATCCGCAGAAGAGGAAGAACAAGACGGTTGCTGGAGCTGCAACTGGTGAGGCTCTTGTCTCGCAATTTGAACTTGATTTCACTTTGATCACATGCATGGCTTCAAGTGCATCAGGATCGGTGTGGTATTTGGATAGTGATGCTTCCTTCCACATGACGAGAGATAAAGAGTCTTTCATTGACTTGGAGGAGAAAGATCTCAGAATGAAAATAGAGATGGGCGATGATAGACAATACAATGCAACTAGTATTGGTACCATTATGTTTCAGAGGGAGTCAGGTAAACGATTTCAATTGAAAAATGTTATGCATGTTCCATGTCTGAAGAAAAACTTGGTCTTAGTCGCAATGTTGGAGGACAGAGGCTATGATGTTGTTTTTAGCAGTGGAAAAGCCTACCTGTGACATAAAGAAACGGGTCAAGTCAAGAAGATATGGATTCGAGTTAAGAATCTCTACATGCTGAAGGTAGATGGTTGCAGTGCCATGATAGGCAAGGCAGAAAAAGTAGTGAGCCAGGATGAAGGTGAATTATGGCATAGGAGATTGGGCCATCTTCATCATGGAGCCTTGAAGATCATGCATAAAATATCTATTGGACTTCCAAGGGGAACACTTTCTCAGTTAGATCAATGCAAGGGGTGCACCCTGGGGAAGTATGTAAAGTCCACCTTTCATGAAAAGGAGAACCATGCTTCGATGATCCTGGAGAGAATTCACATGGACATGTGTGGACCATTCTCAGTTGCTTCAACAACAAAACATAGGTATTGTGTTATTTTTGTTGATGACTTTTCTTGTAAATGTTGTATATTCTTCATGCAGAATACTCAAAGTTCTGTGAGTTTAAAGCATTGGTGGAGAAAGAGTCGGGGAAGCAAGTGAAGGCTCTAAGGAGCAATAATGGTGGAGAATACATCTCTAACGAATTCAAAGACTTCTGCAACAGAGAAGGAATTTGAAGAGAACTCATAGCGCCTCATAAACCACAACAAAATGGGGTCACAGAGAGAAAGAACAGAACGATCGTGGGTGCAACACAAGCGATGTTGCATGGGGCCTGCCAATGCATTTGTGGGCAGAAGCATGCAATACTGCGGTTTATGTGTAGAAACATTGTCCTCATAGAGTACTTGGCATGAGTACACCTGCAGAAGCTTTTACTGGTAAGAAACCTGATGTTTCTCATTTTAAAATTTTTGGCTCATCTGTTTATGTGCATGTGACCAAGGATGACAGGAAGAAGCTGGAACTGACTGTTGAAGTTGGGATATTTGTGGGGTACACAGAAACACCCCATAATTATCATGTGTATTTTCCGAATAGTAAGATGACTGTTATGCGACGGGATATAAAATTTGATGAGGGGAAATCCATGCGGTTGTCACTTGAGAGGGAGCTAGACTTGCATGCAAAAGAGGAACTGTTGGTTCCAAAAGATGAGTCTCAAGATGTGGATCAGCCACATGAAGAGGATCATGAAGTGGAGGAAACCACTCAAGAAGAGCAATCCATCAGAAATGGAAGAAAGCGCACCACTGAAGCTGACAGATTGAGACTAGATGTTGCACAGAATGTAGGAGCCCCTACTTCACAGCGCAGACATAGACAGTCTCCTGATCGATTTGCTGGATACATGGATCTCATGAGCAAATGTATTGTGACTGAACCATATTCCTTTCAGAAAGTAGTACAATACCCCACTTGGGTTGATTCTATGGTAGAGGAGTATGAATCCATTGTCAAAAACAGTGCATGGGAAATTGTCCCAAGACCGGTCGACAAATCAATGGTAGGTTCAATATGGATCTACAGGTAAAGCAAGCTGTTGATGGGAGTGTGGAGAAATACAAGGCCATATTTGTGGCCCGAGGATTCTCACAGATAGAGGGGATAGATTATGATGAGACCTTTGCACCTGTCGCAAGGTACTATTCCATAATATCCATCCTTGCACTCTCAACACAGATGGGCTAGCGCATTCTTCAGATGGATGTAAAAATTACGTTCCTCAATGGGATCATTGAGGAAGAAGTTTACATTGAGAAACCAGAAGGTTTTGAGACCTTTGATAGAGATTCACATGTGTGCAGACTCAAGAGAGAATTGTATGGGCTGAAGTAAGCACCCCGTGCTTGGTACACTCAGATATACAACTATTTCACCGGATTGGGCTTCACCAAAAGTGAAGCGGATGAAAACCTATACCAAATTTTGGTGGAGGGTAAGATTTTAATCATTGTGCTTTATGTTGATGATTTAATACTGATTGGTGATGAGCAACTGATACACTCATGCAAGGATGACCTTGCAAAGGAGTTCGAGATGAAGGATTTGGGCCTTTTTCATTATTTCCTTGGATTGGAAATATGACAGCGAGATGGTGAAATTTTTGTGTCTCAAGGAAAGTATGCAAGGGAGATACTAGGTAAGTTTCACATGGAGGGCTGCAAACCCATGGATACTCCTCTTCCAGGAAACTGGAGGAAAGAGGATGCTACTTCTAGAGAAGTAGTGGATGTTATTGTCTATCAACAGTTAGTGGGTTCGCTAATGTATTTAGTGAACACGAGACCAAACATTTGCTATGCGGTTAACCAACTAAGTCAAGCGATGGTTAAGCCTACCAAACTCTTTTGGAAGGCGGGTAAGCATGTCCTGAGATATCTGAAGGGCACATCTGAGTATGGATTATAGTACAGACAAACAGATGAGGTGAATTTGCATGGCTTCACAGATGCAGATTGGGCGGGCAACCCAACGAACAAAAAGAGCACATCATGGGGGATCTTTAGTATCAGATCTACAACTGTTTCTTGGTACAACAGGAAACAAAGATCCGTGGCACTCAGTTCAACGGAAGCGGAATACATGGCAGTGAGTCAAGCTGCATGTGAGGCTATCTGGATGAGAAAGATCTTGGTTGGTTTGTTTGGTTCTCATTTAGATCCGACAATGATTTATTGTGATAATCAGAGTTGCATTAAACTCTCGATTAATCCTGTGTTTCATGACAGGTCTAAGCATATAGATATCTGGTATCATCATCTCAGAGATTGTGTGCAACGGAAGATCATGTTTCTTCATTACATTCCTACGGAAGATCAGGATGCAGACATTCTGACGAAGGCACTCACCAGGAGAAAATTCGAATATCATAGAGACAGGATTGGGGTGAAGGATAATCCCTTTCTTGTTGAGAGGGAGTGTTGAAAAGTCAACAAGAAACATGTGTCTAATTTAATTTTCCCTTAAATAAATTGGACAATAAATATTAATCTATTATTTCATTCATAACTGAGTGAGTTGGATTTGTAACAGAACTATAAGTGTAGTTAAGTGAGTTAAGATTAGTTGTACTAGTTGTAACTAAACTTGCACTAGTGAGAGTTCAATAAATCAGTGAACTCACATGCAACTGAAGATTCGCCACGATTAACTATATGCATGTCAGATCCATTGGAGACCCAATTGAGATAACAGGTGAAAGGGACATTTTTTCTATCAGTTGTGATTTTATCACACATGCAATGGATATGCTTATGAGCATGTGCAAACTAGGAAATTTGAATTGAATTGCGAAAATTCTAATTGTAGGGATTGTGCAGAGGAGGCAAGCTCTCTGGACACAGGAATTGGCACATGTATTTGTTGATTTGTGTATGACAGTGTGAGACGATTGTATTGTACTGAGAGCTCTTCGATTATAGTTTTGTATGAGATTGTTTCATGATTCATGATATACATAATATATGATAGTGGGGTTTTTAGCTTTACGCTTTCCCAGAAAAACTTCTATGTTATGTGTTCTTGATATTTCACTTTGTGATTGTGGTTGTGATCATGGTTTAATTTTCCGCAAGAATAATAGTAGAAGAGATTCTGTATTTAACAGTGGCATATAATTGTTAGATCAGGAGAATCGCAGGAAATAATTAATTTGTATTGAAATTTCTACACCTGTCAAAGCCGAGCCAAAGCTTCCTAAGTCTATGTTGTGTAATTTTCCCCCAAAACCTGATTTTTCAATTGCAGGTGTACAGGAACATTGCGACAGATGAAGAATGAAGGTTCAACTCTGAGGAAGGAGCTGAACGACATTAGTTACTTGGAATCACACCCAGAGGTATGCCAACTTTTCAGGGACACAGGTTGCTATAATTTCTGTAAAAAATGACAGAGCTCTCACCAACAGGTGGCATAAGATTTTTCCTTGATTTTCGAAGGAAGGAAAGCAATCATTGGTCAAGATGAATTCCAGGTGGATGAAGCCCTCATAGATGAGGTGACAGAGCTTCTCAAGACTGGAGAAAACTGGTTCAAAACCACTATCACAAAGAATGTTTAATTCAGGTCCTACTTGAAACCAGAACACAAGGGTTTGGTATGGAAGAAAGACATTCCTGTGTCTTTCCTTGAAGAGAAATGGCAACAGTTATTAAAAGCCATTCTAATTTATATAACTTGTGAAGGTAGATATAATAGGGTGATGATTTACCATTTCAAACTCATGAATCATTTCAATTGTAGAAACCCACTCAATCTACCCTATTATCTCCACAGAAGCTTATCTAAGATGGCTCATCAGGTCAAGGCTAAGCGCAATAAAGTTGCAGGTAGGCTATCCCACCATGGTTTGATTAAACTCTTGGTTTATGAGCTGTTGCAGAGAAGAAACAAAGAATGGAATTACTTCATGTTCTGGAATGATTTTCAGACTGATGTACAACCAGAGGGTAAAAAGAGTGCTCATTCCAAGAAGTCTTCTACTCCTAGGAGTGGAAAGAGGAGGAGGAGAGTTATCTCTCTAGTTCCAGTTAACCATCCCTCTCCTTATTCTAAGCTTAATAAAACTAAGAAGAAACTAAACTTTAGTAGTGAAACAGAGAAGGCCGAGGAGCCCCCAGTGAACAAGAGCATTCTTAATCTTCCCTACACAGACTCAGAAGATGAAGAGAACCAGATTGAAACAGGGCATGAAGATTCAGTTACCACAGGGCATGAAAATTCAGTATATGTAAATATATTCACAGAAAGGTATGTAGATATTCCATCACCTACACCCCAAGAAGAACAAGAACTACAAGTTGCAGATGCCTCATCTAGAAAAAAAGTGAAGCAAAAGTAAATCAAAGGAAATCAAGAATCTTAAAAAGAAGTTAGCTCAACAATAAGTGCTAGAAAGGGTAATTAAAACCAGATATGAAACCCTGTCGAAGAATTTTGCAGAAAGAAACTTAGCCTTAGAAAGATTAGCACATCAAAGCATAAAGGAAAAGAAAAAGAAGGACAAGATTGTAAAAGATTACAACAACTTATGGAGAGTTTCTCAGGACTTGAAGAAAAAGGCCAGGGCTTTAAGGAAGCAAGCTATGTATTCAAAACACCAGTCTCAAACACATGCTACTCTTGAAACCCTAGCAGAGGTAGCAATTCAGTGCAATGAACCAGAGGCAACCAAAAATCCTACATGCTTTCCAGAAGTTGAGCAAGGTGCAGAAGCCTCATAAGATCAACCCTAAGGCGTTTGGGAGCTAAGACAAAAGGTATTTTGAAATTTTGATAATTTCACTAAGACATAACTTTCGGTGGCTTAGGCGAACATTTCGATTGTTCATTAGCCACCGAAAGCAGAGCTTTTGGTAGCTAATTGGTCTAGATTTTGTCTATTCTAACTACCGAAAGCACTAACAGGGCAGAACGTTAGTATTTTTTAACAGATTCAGGTTTTCCTCATCCAAAAGCCTCAAGAATAGTTCCAATCGATAGACAATAATTAATGACATCCTTCTCAAGAGTCTGTTTTGATTTTGGAGATGCTCTAAAATGTGGAAAGGTCAAAATTGGTTGGCTATTTTCAGGGACAAAACTGTTTTATTGTTAGCAGGTGTCATTCTCGACTTCTCTCATATCTCATGAAAATACATCAGCCTTGGAAGGCTTACTATACCTCTCGAAGAATCTGAAGGAAATGAAGATCATCCAAGAATATGAATTGACCTATTTTATAGGATCTTTGCCTTTTTTCTTGGGCCAGTAATTGACTTTCTATTTTTGGAAAAATTCGATCCAGTATCCTAGGATCTTGAAAATGTCTGTAAAGGCTATAAAGCCAAAAATATTGGAAGAATGAAAGGTTCGACTTTGAGTTCTAGATTCTACTGTTATTGTGATACATACACTTTCTTTAATATATTAAGCCTGCAAGCTTCTTTCATTGTTATTGTCAGACTTTCTTTTCATTTCTATTCTATGCCTATGAGTTGAATTTATTTCTTTGTCTCTGTTTAAATGTCCTATGGTAACTGTCATATTACCTTTGATTATTAAACAAGAATCATAAGCAACCACTTCTAGTTTGTTGACCCATCATATATATGATTTATGTATGTTCTGGTTAATTGATTGGTTTTCTATCCATTTGATTTACAAACCTATCTGATAATAGTTCTTGAAGGCCTTGTATTGTTTGAATATAACTAGACTGTCTTGAAGATTACAATCCAGTGATTTAGACATTCATGTTGATCCAACCCCACACCCATTATTCAGTAAATAATTACAAAAACAATTAAGTTACCAAGCATCTCTGAGATACAACCTAGGAGAGTTTCTTGGAGTGATAAAAAATTGGCACCGTTGCCGGGGACGGAGATTGAAGCTCAACTTCCTTGGGAAACGACATAGATCCAACTTTGATGATAGACAAAGTGTGGACACTATTTTGGTTGTAATCATCTATTTGGCGACTCCATTGGAACGAAGTGGCTCTGAGAAGGGATCATACCGGAGAAAATCAAGAAAGGCCACTGGCAACACCAGTTTCAGACCCTGAGAAGATCATAAGAAGTGGAAAATCACTACAAAGACAAACTTCCAGATCTGCAAGAGAATCTAGACCAGGTATTTCAAGAAGCATTTCTTCATTTGTATATAGAGAACCTCTTGTCGAATCCACTTCTGCTGAAACTTCTAGTTCTCAGAAAATTGAAATTGAGTCAGAAAGCTTGAAGGGTGACGAGCCTTCAATTTCTTCTGATGTTATAGATCCTATTTCTGAGCATATTACTATATCCAACTTAGGAGGAGAAGTTGTAGAATTTATCCAGGAAGAGGACTCTTCCTCTTCCTTGAACTCTTCACAAACTGAGGCTGGAATTTTTTTTTTCTATACCCATACCAGTTTTCCCGTTCTTGAAGATATTTTACAAGACCTTTCCTCTAAGGGTGAAGAAAACTTGGCCTCGCTGCTTGGCCAGTTTTACAGAGATTCTTATTTCCCACCTTATTCAGGAACCACATTCCAGGGGATTCATTCTACCAGTGCTTCCACTTCATTCCTCAGTGAAGTAAAACCACCATTGTCCATAGTCCCACCTGTCCCATCTCAGCCGTCATCTACAAAAAATTCTTCCTCTGCATCAACCCCTAAGATCGCCATGGTTTCTCCTTTGACAAAAATGGAACAGATCTTAGCCAATAGGTGTTCTCCTCTTGTTTTTCCCAATCCCTTGTCAGCCATGCCAACATGAGATTATCAGAAGTACATGCCCAAGTTTACTGGATTTGGAGATTATACTATTGAAGAGAACATAGAGGCTTTCTATGCCTATGCTGAGAACATCAAAATTTCTGAGGAAGATGTTTGGACTAGAATTTTTGTGCAGATCTTGGATGGTCAAGCTAGGAAGTGGTTCAAGGAATTACCAGCTAATTTAGTGGCATGCATTGAGCAATTAGATGAAGTGTTTTTGAAACATTGGGGAGAAAGAAGAGACCTTTTGTATTATATGACTGAATTTGGAAATCTAAAAAGAGAAAATGGTGAATCTATCTCAGACTTCACCAAAAGATTCAATAAAATGTTTGGCAAGATCCCTGCAGAGATCAATCCAACTGACACGTCAGCGAAGATTACTTACTCTTCTGCCTTTGATCCATAATTCTGCTTGATCCTTAGAGAAAGAAGGTTAGCCACACTTGCCTTAATGCAAGATGCTACTCTTGAGGTTGAATCTAACATTGTAGCATCCCATAAACTTAAAGGAAAGTTTGAGAGAAAGAAGTCATATGTTGATCCTCCTTCTTCTTCAAATACCAAAATAGAAAACATGGCCAAGAAGTTGGACAACTTGAACTTGGAGATGTCAAAACTGAAAATTCAGAGTCAACAACTAGCAAGACGTAAAGAGCCTAATGCCTATGCTCCCAGGAATCCCAATGCATTCCCTTACATAAGGAACGACCAGGAGGTCCATATCCTCCAAAGAGACAAGAATGTGGTTGAATATCAAAATATCAGGGCCCCTTTCCAAAATTCCATGCTAGAAGAAGAGCAGGAGCTATCTCATGGTGAAGTTGAAGAAAAAGATGACATCAATTGCTTTGGGGATGATGTTGATTCCTCCTTCTTGAAAAAAATAGATTATGAGGAGGCCCTCATGAATGAGCAGATTAATGAGGAAAGCATTGAATAATATTTTTATCAGACATATGATTAGCCAGGTTATAATTTAAGATCTAAGACCACTGATTCAAAGCCATTGCTTGCTGCCCCTAGAAAAAATAAAGATGTTGTTGCCAAGTAGCCTGCTGCTCCTGTAAAGAAGATATCCACTCTTGGAAAACAATAGTAGAAGCAATTGCAACCCCAAGATAAATAACATGTGTCCCTCAGAGCTCCCTCTAACGAGGTAAGACCTTTCGACAAAATATCATATTCATTTAATTTTGAATCAGAAATTCAGAAGGTAAAAATACCTATGCCATTGACTGAACTTATGAAGAATGATATATTCAAATTTGCTATCCTAAAGTCCCTTCAACCAAAGACTCCAATAGCTGCTAATTATGTAAACCTTCAAGATGACAAGCCCAAAGTGACTATAGGACCTATGGTAGAGGACTGAGATGATTCTTGTCCACCCTCCTACATATCCTTGAATATCCATGACAAGATCCTTCACAATTGCTTGCTTGACTCAAAAGCATCACACAATATTATGCCTAAAGTAGTGATGGATGATCTTGGGCTTGACATCACAAAACCTTACCATGATTTCTTCTCTTTCAACTCTAGGAAATTCAGATGCCCCGACCTCATAAAAGACCTTGTCATAAACCTTGCCCAACTGCCAATGAGAAGCATGGTAATGGATGTTGTAGTGGCTGATATCCCACCCAAGTTCGAGCTCCTCTTGTCACATTCATGGAGCAAAAGGCTAGGTGGTACCTTATAGATGGATCTTTCTTATGCCATAGTCCCGATGTTTGGAGGAGAGGTAAAGAGACTTTACAGAGAAAATCATCTTGCCTACATCATTAGCGATGAGAAGAATTCTGTAAACCATCCCATCTATGCATTGGACACGAACTTTGGGGCATGCATTATGAAAATAGATGATTCTCAACCAGCTCCTTTGCAGCTCACAAAGCCTACTCATCAGTAGTCTAATGGAGAGAGTACTCTCATCTAGAGCATGTTCTTTGATGGTGCTAGTACTAAAGACTCAACATGCGTAGGTGTAGTTTTGATTTCTCCTTCAAAGGAGACTATTCATTTGTCTTTTAAACTTGATTTCAAGACTACTAACAATATAGTAGGGTATGAGGCTTTACTGTTGGGTTTAAATGCCACCAAGGAGATGGGAATCAAAGGTCTAAAGGTGTTTGGAGATGCATACCTCATCATACAACAAGTGAACAATACTTTCCAAGCAAAACATGTCAGGTTGAAAGCTTATAGAGATGAGGTATGGAAACTTAGGGATTGTTTTTCCATTTTTGATATTTCTTATATACCCAGAGCTATGAATCACCTAGCTGATTCCCTTACTGTCTTGTCCATTATGTTCATTCCTCCTATGCCTCCTAGACTGAACTATGAAATCCAAGTAAAATACAGACCATCCCTACCTGACAATGTCAAGTATTGGAAAGTCTTTGAAGATGATGATGAGCTTAGTAGATTTTTCCAGGTTGTAGATGAATTTTCTGATATGCATATTGACCAGGAAAATCAAAATGTAGAGGAATCCAAAAATCCTAAGTTGAAGAGAAAAATGGGTCAACATGATATTGTTCAGTTTCCCAACAATTATATACCTCGAGGTTTGGTGCCTCTTGAGAAGATTTTTGACCAAAACGATGTCCCCTACAAACCTGATAAGAATGAGAAGGATCCTGCTCTCCATGAGAACAATATAGGAAGCCAGGGTCATCTTGAATTCACAAATCTGTCCACTGAGTTAACTGCTGATCAGAGGTCAGAATATTGCAACATTATGAAGGAATTTGTTGATGTTTTCACCTGGAAATACAATGATCTGAAAACCTATAATCCAGATGTCATTCAACATAAGATTCCCTTGGAGAAAGACACCATCCCATTCAAACAAAAGTTGATACCTATCATTCCTCTCTTGTTTCTTGTAATCAAAAAGAAATAAAAAAGCTCCTCGGTGCCAAAATTATAATTCCACTGAGATACTCTAAATGGATTACAGACCTAGTGACAGTGAGGAAGAAAAATGGTGAGATCAGGTTATGTGTTGACTTTAGAAACCTAAATTAATGCTCCAAGAAAGACAACTATCCCCTACCCAATATGGAACACTTGCTGTAGAGAATTTCAGGAGCCAGTGTCATGTCTTTCCTAGATGGCTTCTCAAGCTATAACCAAGTTTCTGTACACCCTGATGACCAAGAAAAAACTACCTTTACTACTCCTTGGGGTACCTTCATGTACGACAAGATGCCATTCGGGATAATGAATGCTAGGGCCATGGAAATAACTTTTTTGGGAGAGAAGGAAAAGTTTGTCCTCATCTATCTTGATGATATCACAGTTTATTCCAGCAGTCATGAAGAGCATTTGAAGCATCTGAAAATAGTATTTTTGAAATGCAGATAGTTCAGGATTTCGTTGAACCCAAAAAAGTCTCAATTTTCTCTCAAGAAGGGTAAGATCCCAGGCCACATTATTTCAACAGAGGGAGTGAAAATTGATCCAGCTCGGGTGGAAGCAATTCAGAAGTTGTCCATACCAAGGTCAAAGAAGGATATCCAATCCCTACTTGGTAAAATCAATTTTGTCAGAAGGTTTATTCCTAATTTCGTTGAGTTAGCGAAACATATAACCTCTATGCTAAAAAAGGGGTTTGAGATCAAATGGACAAACAATGCAAGAAGTTCATTTCAGGATATCAAACATGCTATTATGGAATATCCTACTCTAATTAGTCCAGATTACACCAAGAAGTTCTATATTTTCTCTTTTGCTTCCTATGACACAGTGGCAACAGTATTGTTACAAAAAGATGATGAAAGTCTTGATCACCTGGTGGATTTCTTCAACAAATCACTCAGGGATGTTGAACTAAGGTATGATCCTATATAAAAACAAGCCTATACTCTCATTAAGTCATTAAAATCATTCATAATTTATATCCTCCATGCAAAGGTTGTTGCCTATGTTCCTTCAGCTTCTGTGAAGGATGTCTTGACCCAACCTGATATTGATGGAAAGAGAGATAAATGGATCACAAAGCTAATTGATTTTGGCATAGAAGTGAAGCCCACCAAGATGGTAAAAGTCCAAGGCCTTGCCAAGCTCATGACAGAAGAGAACTGTGATATTTTAGCCATAAATTTCATTGGGGTAAGTTCAACAAGTTTGCAAATAGGGGTAGCAGCAGAAGAGAAACATGTCAACCAACATGTGCCTGAGAATTTGTCTTCATGTGAGTGGTATTCAGGTATTGTTCATTTTTTTCAGAAGTTGGAGGTTTCTCCTGAACTTAGCATGACTCAAGCTTGAGCTCTTAAGATCAGAGCAATTAAATTCTGCATTACTGATAATATTTTTTATTGTAAAGATCCTTCTGGTTTACTCTTGAGATGTTTGGACAAAGACGAGTCAACTGAAGTCATGCATCAATTCCATTCAAGTTTTTGCGGAGGCCATCATTACTAGAAGAGCACATCTCATAAGATCCTAAGGGATGGGTACTATTGGCCTTTTCTTTTTTCAGATGTGTGCGCCTTTGTGAAATCTTGTGATAAGTGCCAAAGATTCATAGGGAAGAAACAACTCAAATCTCTGCCCCTGAGACCTATTGTGGTGAATGGTCCCTTTCAGTAGTGGGGCTTAGATTTGATAGGAAAGATTAATCCTTCATCTAGTGTTCAACATAAGTGGATCCTGGTAGCTACTGACTATTTTACCAAGTGGATAGAGTCAATGCCCACTAGAAATGCCACTCATCAAGTTGTCATGAAGTTTCTCTATGAAAACATCCTGATCAGATTTGGCTGCCCAAAAAGGCTAGTGACAGATAATGCATCAGCCTTTAAAACTGATGCATTGGATGGCATGTGTAAGTCAATGGGCATCCAATTGGTACACTCTACCTCCTACTACCCTCAAGGCAATGGCCTTGCCGAGTCATCCAATAAGAGTCTAGTCAGAATCATCAGAAAGTTGTTGGAGGAGAATCAGAAGAGCTGGGATTCTAAACTAAAGTTTTCTCTTTGGGCCAACAGAGTGACCATCAATAAATCTGTCGGGACTTCTCCTTTCAAACTGGTTTATGGAACTGGTGCCATTTTCCCCATTCAGCTAGTTCTACCAGTGGCTAAGTTCTTTCAGGAAGAACAAACTGAATCAAATGATATGGTGAGAAGAATGCTTGACTTAGTAGAATTGCAACAAGTCAGAGAACAATTGGTGGACAAATCAGAAGCTCATCAAAAGAGGATCAAGGATACTTTTGACAGGAAAGCAAAGGTGGACAACTTTCATGTTGGTGACTGGGTTTTGAAATGGGATGCTCTCAGACAAGATAAAGGCAAGCATGGAAAGTTCGACTCTTTGCGGACCGGTCCTTTCATGATAACTCAAGTACAACACAACAACACTTTCATTCTGCGAAGTCTGGAAGGTGAAGAAATGTTTGGTGGCCCAGTCAATGGGGGTTTTATGAAACTCTATTTTATCTAAGGCTTCAAAGCCTTTCCATTGTAAATTTTATTTTCAGTTTTTGTTTTTGCAAAATAACTCCATGCCCAATGGAAACACTAGTAGATAGGTTATAATTTTTGTCTTATAGGAAAGGCATTGGTTCTATGGTTCTTGAAACCTCATAGGGAGGCTTTCATCCTCAATAGGAGCCAATGTTATCTCCTCAAATTAATTAATCAAGTTGTTTTATTTTAGGTGATAGGATGTCATTTGAAAATACTTTTTAAAATTTTTTAAAGCTCATTTTTTAGGGCTTTATGCATGTAATAAAGTTAGGTAAAACATTTAGTTTCATTTTTATTTGATTTAAGTCAAATCTTAGGTTTTAGTGGCTTAGGCGCTTCTTCAAAAGTGCTTCTTAGCTACCGAAAGCCTTAGCTTTCAACAACTTAAACAAAGAAATTCAGGGCTATTTTAGCCACTGAAATCGCAGGAGCGTGGGAGGAGTTAGCACATCCTTTCACACGCCTAAACCATCGGGATTAAGGTTTTATGATTGCAATTAGCCGCCAAAAATACATGAGGAAAACCGTTTAGAGACTTGGAGCTGATCTCTGCATGATATACTGAATCTTTTCAAATGGCTGTTTCATCAGATCACATGGTTACATACTACCCATCATTACAGTCACCAACGATGATTGTTTCAAATCTTAAGCTTCTCTTTTGCATCCCTTGTAATCAACCCCACGTTCTAATGCACACCTCATACTTCTCGTCCCTGTCACAACCGAGCCAAAGCTTCCTAAGTCTACGCTGTGTAATTTTCCCCCAAAACTCAATTTTTCAATTGCAGGTGTACATGAACACTGTGACAGATGAAGAAAGGAGGTTCAACTCTAAGGAAGGAGCTGGATGACGTTAGTTACTTGGAATCACACCCGGAGGTATGCCAACTTTTCAGGGATGCAAGTTGCTATAATTTTTGTAAAAAATTACAGAGCTCTCACCAGCAGGTGGCAGAAGATTTTCTCTTGACTTTCGATGGAAGGAATGCAATCATTGGTCAAGATGAATTCCAGGTGGATGAATCCCTCATAGATGAGGTGACAGAGATTCCCAGGATTGGAGAAAACTGGTTCAAAACCATTGTCACAATAATGTTGAATTCATGTCCTACTTGAAACCATAACACAAGGGTTTGGTATGGAAGAAAGACATTCCTGTGTCTTTCCTTGAAGAGAAATGGAAACAATTATTAAAAGCCATTCTGGTTTATATAACTTGTGAAGGTAGATATAATAGGGTGATGATTTACCATTTCAAACTCATGAATCATTTCACTGGTAGAAACCCACTCAATCTTCCCTATTATCTCCATAGAAGCTTATCTAAGATGGCTCATCAGGTCAAGGCTAAGCCCAGTAAAGTTGCAGCCAAGCTATCCCACCATGGTTTGATTAAACTCTTGGTTTATGAGCTGTTGCAGAGAAGAAACAAAGAATGGAATTACTTGTTCTGGAATGATTTTCGGATTGATGTACATCCAGAGGGTAAAAGGAGTCCTCATTCCAAGAAGTCTTCTACTCCTAGGAGTGGAAAGAGGAGGATGAGAGCTATCTCTCTAGTTCCAGTTAACCATCCCTCTCCTTCTTCTAAGATTAATAAAACTAATAAGAAACTAAAATTTAGTAGTGAAACAGAGAAGGCCGAAGAACCCCCAGTGAACAAGAAAATTATTAATCTTCCCTACACAGACTCAGAGGATTAAGAGCACCAGATTGAAATAGGGCATGAAGATTCAGTTGCCATAGGGCATGGAAATTCAATATATGTAAATGTATTCACAACAAGGTATGAAGATCTTCCATCACCTACACCCCAAGAAGAACAAGAACTACAAGTTGCAAATGCCTCATCTAGAAAAAAAGTGAAGTAGAGTAAATCAAAGGAAATCAAGAAGATTAAAAAGAAGTTAGCTCAACAAGAAGTGCTAGAAAGGGTAATTAAAACCAAATATGAAACCCTATCGAAGAATTTTGCAGAAAGCAACTCAGCCTTATAAATATTTGCACATGAAAGCATAAAGGAAAAGAAAAAGAAGGACAAGATTGTAAAAGATTACAACAACTTATGGAGAGTAGCTCAGGACTTGAAGAAAAAGGTCAGGGCTTTAAGGAAGCAAGCTATGTCCTCAAAACACCAGTCTCAAACACATGCTACTCTTGAAACCCTAGTAGAGGTAGCAGTTCAGTGCAATGAACCAGAGGTAGCCAACAGTCCTATAGGCTTTCTAGAAGTTGAGCAAGGTGCAGAAGCCTCAAAAGATCAGTCCTAAGGCATTTCAAAGCTAAGACAAAAGGTATTTTGATAATTTCACTAAGACAGAACTTTCGGTGGCTTAGGTGAACATTTCGATTGTTCATTATCCACCGAAAGTAGATCTTTCGGTAGCTAATTGGTCCATATTTTTTCTATTCTAACTACCAAAAGCACTGACAGGGCAGAACGTTAGTATTCTTGCACAGATCCAGGTTTTCCTTGTCCAAAAGCCTTAGGAATAGTTCCAATCGATAGACAATAACTAATGACATCCTTATAAAGAGTCTTTTTTGATTTTGGAGATGCTCTAAAATGCAGAAATATCAAAATTGGTTAGCTATTTTCAGGGACATAACTGTTTTATTGTCAGCAGGTGTCATTCTCGACTTCTCTCATATCTCATGAAAATTCATCAGCCTTGGAAGGCTTACTACACCTATCGAATAATCTAAAGGACATGAAGATCACCCAAGAATATGAATTGACCTATTTTATAGGATCTTTGCCTATTTTCTTAGGCCAATAATTGACTTTCTATTTTTGGCAAAATTCAATCCAGTATCCTAGGATCTTGAAACTGTTTGTAAAGGCTATAAAGCCAAAAATATTGGAAGAATGAAAGGTTTGACTTTGAGTTCTAGACTCTATTGTTATTGTGATACATACACTTTCTTTAAGATATTCAACCTGCATGTTTCTTTCATTGTTATTGTCATATTTTCTTTTCATTTCTATTCTATGCCTATGAGTTGAATTTATTTCTTTGTCTCTGTTTAAATGTCCTATGGTAACTATCATCTTACCTTTGATTATTAAAAAAGAATCATAAGAAACCACTGCTAGTTTGTTGACCCATCATATATATGATTTATGTATGTTCTGGTTAGTTGATTGGTTTTCTATCCATCTGATTTACAAACCTATCTAATAATAGTTCTTGAAGGCCTTGTATTGTTTGAATCTAACTAGACTGTCTTGAAGATTACAATCTAATGATTTAGACATTCATCTTGATCCAACCCCACACCCATTATTCAGTAAATAATTACAAAAATAGTTAAGTTACCAGACATCTCTGAGATACAAACTAGGAGAGTTTCCTGGAGTGATAACACTCCGTTCAAAAAACTGAGGCAACGATAAAAATATTCCACTGTTCCATACTGTTTCAACTTGGTTAGGCATCCTAAATGGTGGGTGTCTGTTTCAAAGTGTTCATACAACTCAACGACAAGCTGTGTCTAAGAAACATACCCTTGACATTCATTTTGACACCATTGCCACCTTTTCCATCATTCTGGATCCAAATAGATATGGTTGTAATGAAACTTGGTCAACTCATCAGTAATTCCATGGAGGGAGAAATAGTGTTCCATCTTAGTAACCTAGGATTGTGGATCAAAACCATGAAATTTGTTCACCTCGACTCGGGGAATATGAGGGTCACGAGGTAGGGAGTTGGAATGAGAGTGTAGAGGTTGGTTGGAGTCAACAACTTCAGTATAGAGAGGTGGGTTAGAGGAGGAAGGGACCTAAAATTTGTTCATGAATTGTTGGAGAGTGGAATTGAATTTAACAATTTGATTACTGAGTTTTTCTTGGATGTGTTCCATTTTGTCATTGTTATCGTACATATTGTAGGTTGGGAAAATCCTGACCCAATCCAAATGAGTGAGACAAATATGGGAGTAACTACTCACTGTATCCTTAGATAGATACTCCCCTCGCTTTAGTGATGATACATAACCACAAGGGAGGAATCTCGGTGACCCTAGGGGGATTGAGATGGAAAGTGGTAGAATGACCAATGAATCCCTTATAGGTCAATTTTGAAGTGGAATGATGTCTTGGAGAAGAGTCTTGAATGAGGGTGGATGGTTTCCAGGTGTTTTTCACCCGCAAGACAATGTTAGACCTTCCTGAAACAAGACAAATGATCGTAAAACCAAACCTATATCAAGGGGAAATGAAAGGAAATATTTCTTTCATAAATTGCAGAAATCTATAATATTTATATCAATAAATTAAGTTAGCAAATGGTTGCAAAATATGTTACCAAAAAGCAAGTAAAATATATTAGAAACTAAGCTAGCAATGTCTAGTTTAACTTCCACTGAATAGCACAAGACTTTAATGGAATTTAGGGATGTTTATTAGGTGTTATCAACAAGTTAATATTACATCCAAGTGTCTGTAGAAAACATATTCTACAGCATCAAATTCAAACCATAGAAACTAACAAGTAATCCGTCAAAAAAATAGCCAATGAGTAGTAGAAGAGTAATCTAGGTTCACAAGTAAATTTCAGCGGTGGAGAAATGAGAAATAGATAAAAGAAAGTGAGTTTTGATGCAGACCTAATGGATGCATCATTAAGTTAATTGCATCAAGAGAATTTCTTTTCCAAAGTAGACACCTTTAGGGTATAAGCATGCTTATAACACTTAGAAAATATTCCAACTTGAACAAATACAATATCTCTCAATTTCACGTATACCAATGCAATGATTTTATTTCTCCATTGAAAATTTAAGATTAGTTCCTTGTCAATGGGTCATGGAGTCTTCTTGTGTAAGGTTATATATACTACTTCTCTAGAGGTGTAGGCCATTTTACTCCCTAGAGCAATCAAACACAACAAGGTAAATTTAGGAGGGTGTAAGCCTTTTTACTCATCTTAGCAACTTTTTGAAATAACTTATCCAATAAAAATTATGATTAATCTTGGTGGAGGGTGTATGCCCTTATACTCCTCCAAGGGTTTAAAAAATAATAACCATGAAACAATAAAGAAATACCAACAATATGCATAAATTCCTTACCAATTCCAAGAAAATAGCAAGATAAACCCTTATCTACCAAGAACATTCCATCACATAGAAAGAGACAAGCATCCAAGAGATAGCACACCACTTTAGCTCCACAAGACAAGTTTTAGCATTCAAATAACATCAAAGAGAGAGATACGGTGTTTTCCCAAGAGGGGCGAAATTTTCAGCCATGTATGTGTAATTATCAAGTGAGATTGTTATGTCAAAATGAAAAGAGCAAGCCTCTATTTATAAGAGGTATTGTTATTAAAGTTTGTTCACATTACATTAGGGTAAAACAAAATTAGGGAGGTTGACCTCCTCTAATTTCCCCTTTACGTTTTCAAAATTCAAATTTACAAAAAATAATCCCCTAATGGGTGACGTCAAGCCCTAATTAGCCTCCAAATGAGATGATTTGGCCTCTAGAAGAAGGTGTTGGGCCTCCCAAGGCCATGGACCAGGCCACCTAGTGCTCCAATGCATGGAAGTAGTCTCTCTCTCCATCAAAAGGTGCCAAGTCATCATCAAATCATCATCGTCATTACCAAAAACCTAGCCCCGAGAGTGATGTCATGCCCTAAAAGTGATGTTTTGAGCCTCCAAGGTCAAACGTTGGGCAGCAAGGGGGATATCTCTGCTTCCTTCAAGTGTCCTCTCATGTCTCCAAAGGAAATGTCTATCATCCAACTATCCAAGGAGAGTAGGCACAACATCAATCCTATGGGATTCAAGCCCCAAGTGAAGGTCCAATTGACCTTGTGCCTTCACAAAATGTCTTCCACCTATCAAGGCCCTGCAAAGACAAGAAAATTCACCCTCCAAGGTCTCACAAGTCACAAACATCATGTCAAGTGAGACACATATAATAAAATAACCACCCGCACATGTGCATCAAATCCCCCCTCTCAAAATAAACAAATTCTCAAAGACCTTATGCAACTTGCCCAATTTAGGTATGGGAGGGTTGTCATGGTGACCTATTGGGTGAATCATTCCCCAAGTCAAGGAGTCTTTCTTAGGAGGACCCTCTCTAAGTTATGTGAAGAGTATGGGGTGGATAGGGGTAATAATTTTGGGCATGAGGTTTCTTGACATACAAGGGCTCATATTGTCTCATTTATGGGTGACTTTGTAGAGGGTGTGTTTCCCTTCGTTTGCGATGCATGATTTTTCCATTCCCAGGTTCCCAGGTTGAAGTTAAAGTGGGACTTCTACCTAAGCATGAAAAACATTTCCCACCTTAACTCTACCCTAGTCACACTATGCTTCCCCAAGTTGAAGACGATGTGTGGGACTTCTACCTAAGCATGAAAAACATTTCCCACACATGCTCTACCTTGGTTGACATGTTTAATTAGTTATTTATTTTACAGGTCCCATCATATTTTTTGTGAGAAACATTTCATTGTTCTCAGGATCCATGGGTGAGAATATGGAAGGTTTATGATTCAATTTTATCTTTTGCCAGCTAAAAATCTTTGGGCCTTTAGTCCCTTCTTCCCATGAAATGAGGTACAAGCCCTTCTTGGATCAATGAGGCTCAAAAACCAAAAAGATTAAGAAACAAATGGGAGAAGCACTAAAAGTGGCAAGCACACGTGGGAGCAGTACAATGACTCATTAAGGAGACCCCCTAGTAGCAACCCTTGCCCCAAGGGTGACCACTTACTAGGACACAATGTGAACCACCAAGGTGAAATAGGGAAAATAGCATAATTTCCAAGTAAATGTTTTCAAAATCAAGGAAGAAACCTTTGAAATGTATTCAAATGATTCATTTATTAAAATGATTGTTACCACAATGTTGGAATTGTTACCTCATGGAGCAAGACTTGTCGTCCTCTGTGAGACAAGATGGTGTGGTGAATGGTGAATCCATCGATCTTATGGTGATGGGTGGTGCGATGTGGGGCTTTTCTTATTGGTATGTCTCTCGGTACTCCATGTCTGCAAACTGAGGGCCTCAATACATCATCTCCTTAGTTATCCCTAGAAATGAGGGATAACAGGCATGAATGACAGGAATGTCATTATGCACTTTGGCTTGAAGGGAAGTAAGGTCAATGCTCAGTTTCTGATTGGTTTCTTCTTTTTGGGTGGGAGCCATGAGGGAATGAGGGGCGAGTCTATGGACAAAAAATAAGATAACTGATATATACCATTATGATTAGGGAAATGAGAGGAACCCAATGGGATAATTGGGAAATAAGGGTACCATGAAGGGTATGGGTCCACGAGGTAGAAAAAAGTTTAAGAATGATAGGTATCACAATGATCAGAGAGAAAAGTCAAATCCATTGAGATAGGTCTCAAATAAGGGTGTAGGTAGGACCCAAACTTTTTTCTTACTCCTACAGAGTTATACTCCGATCTTAATAATACTTCAGTTTCGAAATGCCCAAGTTCTTAACTGGAAAAATGTGAAGTAATTTCACAACTAGAATGCAGGAGGAAAGGTTGCATGACAATAGATCTTGTATGTTCCCTTTCTATTATGTTTATATCCCAAGGGTTATGGTTTTCACGGTTTCTACAGACACGGGTTTTACTTTTTCTATAACTCTCTGATATACGTGCGAGGTCGGACAATAGTACTCAACCAAATATCCTAGGGAATAAAATAAGGACGGTATAATTTATCCTTAGTTGTACTGCCTAATTACCCATGTACTAGAGAGTATCTTCCCAAGTTTTGTTCTTGGTGGCACAATAATAGTCAGGCGGTTGATCGGTTGATCTATGGCTAGTTTTAGGATACCTATGGGGGCTCCCGATATACCAGAGGTACTTGGAAGAGAAAGTTCATATACAAGAGTTGTCTAATGCACTACCACTCAAAGGGGTACCAACAAGGGTTACAAGGTGTCCAACAATGTGAGCTTAAAAACCTCTTTTATTTCCTACGTGTATGCTTCCCCGATCGAGGATTTTATGCACTGAAATAAATATCATTGTAGTTTAAAGACATCAGAACACGTCTCTACCCTGAAAAAAAATTAACCCACAATTCCTACCAAGGAAAGTGCTCTGATACCACTTGTAAGGTACTAGTTGTAATATAATATGCAAAAACATGAATATTCAACAGAGATCAACGGAACAACAAAATATGAGAAGAGAAACACCAAAAATAATACCTTTATTCAAAGAAAGCAATATTCACTTTTCTCTTCGAGGGGGAAACCTCTAGTAGGGAAGAGCTCTATTACAATAATTCTCAAGACAATCTTTCTCATGCCTCCTACTCTTATTATACTAATTATGTCTTCTAAATAACATTCTAGAGGAAGATCTTTCTAGAAGCGAAAGCTTCTATTAGGTCTTCTTATATTGACTTGTTCACATTTATTAAATAGGCCTTACTAACTAATGTCGACCTTTATTACATGGAAAATATATTTAGGCCCTATTAACTAATTTTGACCTTTATTGCATGGAAAATATATTATTCTATCTACGTGAGGGGTTAAGTCCCTAACATCGGGCTGCAAGTGCTACAACTCTAGGCATGTTGAAATTATGTTAGAGTTCTAGGGATCATGTGTGTCATAAATCCACATGTCTTGTAATAATTTCATAACGATTGGTGGGCCAACTGTGTGATGGAAGAAAAATCACTTGAAATAGTTTAAAGAAGTTAACCGTCATAGTTGTCTAGTTCCCAATGCACATTTAGAAAATGGTTGAGAATTTGGACCGTTTTAACTACCTAACGTCCAATGCATATTGGTGGGGAAGATAAGAAATGATTAAGAAGGAAAATGATTGGGGGGATGGTTTGGCTTCCAATAAATGAGAGGATAAAAGGAAAATGAGAAGGAGGTTCAAACATTGACGTAGGAGAGACATATATAAGAGAGGGAACAAAGAAGGGATTGTTATAGCAAAATTTGCCTCACCCTATGCAAATTTTCTTAGAAGGCCTTTTCCATTTCCCTATGCAGACTTGAAGTCCTTTTTTGCAGTTTCTAGAGCTAAAAATAATATTTTTCCACATATACACGCCCTAACTATTATACAACATGCGTATTACGCAGGTTGCACCATTAAAGCCCGCACACATAAGGTTTTGTGCCCAAAATTAAAATATAGTGTCGGGTTTCCATGTCACGTCACATGATCCATGATCATTGACCTTCCATATACTGGAAATGTTCCAATTCGGTCCTTCAATTCTATTTGAAGGCTATAAATGGGCCATATCCGAGCTATGGAAAAGAGGAGAAGAATTCAACTTTGAGAGCAAAGTTAGTCTGGAGAAATTATTCACTTCATATTGAGTCTGCATCCCTTTTTCATTTTAAGTTTGAACACATTGTTCAACCCCCAAGCTCTTCCCTACTTGATTGAGAACCTCATTGTCTCCCTTATATGAGCTTGCCTTTGGTGGAGGATTGAAGTGGTGAAGGCCCAGCTGGAAGGGACTTAGTTTCTCAGTTTCGAACCATGCCGACATAAAGTTTGTAATTCATTCACTTATGTTGATTACATTTTAATAGAAATACTTTTTCCTCGTCCAATTAATGTCTTGCAAATATTTGAATTGTTATTCCATGGGCATATTTGTCATGAATATTGATGGTCTATGTTATTGAATGTGCTAACTTTATATATTATCACCATATGCTTGAATTTATTGGTTGTTGAGGACAAGTTGCAGGTGTATCGCTTTGACTCGAGTGCTCAATGGTGGACTTCATCGAACGTCTGGACAAGGTAGGATCCTTATCTTGTCTAGTTAGCATATTTGTTTATATAGCATACTTGGGATTAGAGTTGATTTCTGCAATCATTTTTCATCTATTGTGGTTTACCCCATGCCATCGAGAGTTTTTCCTCGTAATAGAATTGGCGACCATACTAGGGATAGAATCTTCTTTTCAGGGTTTGGAGTGTTTTTCTCCTTTGATTGCTCTCATTTATATTGAGTTTCTTGTCGTCTGATTGCTTGGAAACTTTTTTTCTTTGCAACTCTAAGTTTCTTAGCCTTACCCTTGACCTGGTAGTGTTTTAGTACATATACACGGGTTTTTACCTGACAATCGTGTACATACGCATGCTAACCTTCTGCAAGAAGCGTATATACGCGATTTTCTCCTAAACAATCACGCACATATTTCTTGTGTGCTTGGTTGTTGAGTTTAATGTTTGTTGGGTAAGTTTTGATGGTTGTTGAGTCTTCTTAGGTCTCTGTTATGACTGTTAAGTACCTACAAAGTGATAGGAAATCTTTCTTTTGTTGAATTTTCGGGCGGTGCCTTTCTCATCATCCTTTTCATTGATTGTCCTTGCATATTGGGTTGGGTGTTTTCTTCTTGATATCCTACTTGGTTTGTCTTTGATTTCATTCAGTATAATATTTATATCAAGCTGTTGTTCAGTCCTTGCATTTTCATTCTTTTATATTGAAAATACAAAAATATTAAGCATTTTGCATTACTAGCATTTGATCTTTTGTGTTCTTATCATTGATCTTAGTACATGTATAGAAATGTTGCATTTTATTTTGAATTGCAGAATTAAATTGAAAATTGCATATTGAAAAGCTTATCATTTATTGGGAATTGAAGTTACGACTTTGCATGCTATTTATATTCATTTATTTTACTTGTTGAGTCATAACATCATCAGTTTCACTACCACACCTTTTTTGAGTAAGCAAGGCCACTAAAAGCAACGCTGATAATTTAAAATTGATTAGAAATGATTTTATTTTTTAGGGTGCACAAACTAGCTTAGGATTTAGAGCCTTGGAATATGATTTTGCGAGTAAACTTCTCCAAGGCTATTAAATCAACATATGTGTCGGACTAAGGGAGTGGTGAAATCCATTGTATAATTGGTGACATCAGGAGGCTCCGCTTACACTGGATTTAAGCACGAGGTCGCGTGAGGTTGGTTGAGGGGATATCCCCCAATACCTTCTTAGCGTCAAATATATTTCTGGGGATCTATTCGCATATGGGGATATTGCTAGTACCTTTACCTCTGTGAGAGGTGGTGCTTTCAAGGTTTCAGGCTTTGTTACCCTGCCCATACTATAGACTTGACTTACGACTGTTCACCTACGCATTAGTTATATTGTGGTTGCTTAGTTGATTGACATAGGTACCACATAGGTTACTTGAAAGGGTTATTCTGCAGGTACCCTGGGTCAGATAAGGGTCGGACAACACACAACCTTTATGGAGGATTACCTCTCTGAGGGGATATGACCGACTGGTTGTTAAGCCCACAAGGTCCCTTATAATTGATTCTGATACCTTCGATATTTTGTAGGAAGTCTCATGCCCCTCTTGGGCTAGGCATAACTACTTTAGTGAGGGAGTCCCCTTTTCAACCATTATATCTTCTTTGTGTGCATTGGCATTTTTTTTATTTACTTTGGTGTGCTCTCTGATTATTAGTTGGCCTTAGTATTTTGTATTGTGTCGTGATTTTTCATTATTATGGATAGTGGAGTCCCCTTATATCCCTCAATTAGCGCTACCCAGCCCATGGTATTTTCTCATTCCATGGGGATGAATCCTTTTGTATTTCCAAGTGGTACGCCGAATCATGATACTCAACCAAGACCTTGGGCCTCTAATCATTTTTCTCATGGTATGCCAGACATGTATTCTCACTTTCCATCCTCTGTCTCGTCGTCTTATGTGAATCCTAGTTTTGGGTCTGGGGGCATGTTGCCTCCTTATTATCCCTTTTTATTTGGTGGAAGTCATATCCCTCAACCAACTCTTACGGTAGGAGGTTGGAATCTTCCTTCCTATGGATCCAATCTGTTATCACTCCAAGAAACCCTTTGTGGTTGCAGACCAAAGGTGCTTGGTAACTTAAGAAATGAATGTTTTTGTATTTTGTAAAGGTGGATCAATGGGATAACTCAATTCATCTAATAGCATTCAGACATCAAATGGTAAACAAATAGACAGTGCTCTCCAAGATTGGTTAAACAACAAAATAGATTTTAGTGGATGAAGAAAAGATTGTTTATAAACCAGTGCAAAGAAGGGTCTAATAAACAACTAAAGAAACTGATTATAATGTCATGAACCAAACAATAGGATAACAGCTATTCAAGGTTTGACAACAAAATAACAGTTAAGAAGAAATATGAAAAACTGATACCAAAATGGAAAGGAACCTGTGATCTATATTAGCAATGAAAATCTGAGTACAAAAGTGTATTACAGTATCCAAAATCGAACCCCTTCTTAGTCTTCAGAATGTGGCTTTATAGTTTTTACAAGATGTTCTCAGATCCTAAAAATATGGATCTGTTTTGCTAAAAACAGTAAAGAAAACTAATTTACATAAATGTTGAGATAAATCCTCAAAATGAGGGTGATCTTCATGTGCTGGTCCAATATCTGTTCGAACAATTGGTGAAGTGATGACTAGCCTTCCAAGGCTCCTCCGTTTGGCATCATAAAGATTACAAATTCGAATTTGATGAGCTGTTCTATTTATTCCTAATACTCTGCCTTCAGAAATGGCCAAAACTTAACCAAAGACTCCTCTTTTGACTTGTCTTTCCCAAAATAGCCTTTGGATTTGATGGAATAATCCACCACCTGTCTAGTCCAAAAGGTTTCATCTGCTTTTAATTTGAAAATTCCAGATCTGGGTGAAAATTGTAACATTCTGGCCGTTACAGTCTTTCCATAGCACATAGCCCGTAAAAAAATGCTCCTACACTGTTGAAAGTCGCCACTTTCAACAGCTAACGGGTCATAAAATATCGATTTGCGTTGTTGAAAGCGGGCAGATTTTCAAAAACGAATTTCTCGATCATAGAAAATTCGTTTTTCATGTATGATTAGTCGATCGACATATAGAGAATCTAAGCTATCCAATGGTGTTTTCAGATCTTCATTTGGAGCTCGGGAAGGGATTGAAAAGTTCCCTACAAGTTTAAGTATCATTCTTTCCATTTGCAATTCAAAACTCTAAATGGTTCTGCACACCAAACAATGTGATATGCTATTGGGCTGAGGTCTTGTGCTGTTGAAAGAACTCGGGAGTTGGATTTTTTTTTCTGGTAAGACATGGTGCTGCTGAATGGGATCACATGCCTTCAACAAGCGCCATATCCAATCCTGAGAGAGGATATATAGAGGTATTACGTAAATTAGCAAGCTGTGCCTCGATCACTCTTACTCGATCATCAATTTCATCATAAGCAGCACGACTTGCTGGTCTGGAATGACTTTTAGAGGTATAAACTGGTTTAGGCATTCCTAAATCTTCCTGAATAGATCCACAAAGTTTTTTGTCCTGCTGCCCAATCTTCCTGATGACAAGCCAGAAATTAGCAGGGTAAGTATTGCCTCCTTTCTCTTTTCTTGTGATTCCTTCAGATAAAAGAAAATGCCATCGATCTGCTGTCAACAAACTTGCAAAACCCTGTAGCTTGATGAAAATCTCCTTAGATCGAGGTTTAGTTGGAAATGTTTGACTTGGCTGAGCGCATGGCTATAATTTTGCTGTTTGAAAACAAATTGGACATGCAAGATTTGTTCAGATCACTTGATGCGTGATCTCCTGCTCTTTGTAATCTCGGGCACTTGGCATGTATAATGATACGCATTAACATCAACACCCTAGAATTTGACACCTTTACATTTGCAAACTGAAAACCGGGCTGAGCTCTTTTGAGAACACCTRTGCAACCCATTTTAAAMTCGGCRTCTGRAAGTTCAACATTGYTGTTAATGTTTCTTACAAAGAGAGTCCTCGAAGKATATTCCCCATAAGGATGCTTCCCAYCAATAGAACCATTTTCTSCACCTTGCTGAGAAGTTTAAACCCCACCAAAGATATCTAAACTTAACAAAGTTCCATGGGTATTGCTCACACGGACAAGGATAGTATGATTTATAATCTCTTTTACATTAGGGAGGGAAAGATCAAATAAGAAATTCCCTGAAGCATTGATGAATGCAACAACCGATCATCACTGAATGAACATCTCTTTTAATGATAATATTTGAAATGATCTACATCCATTTGCAAGGTGGACAAGTGTTGTGTCAGTCAAAAGAGAAATGTTGTTCAAGATGAGAACATTCAGTGTACAGCAAACAACCCGAGCATATCAAGGATATTTTGACAGCAATTTCTCAACCAACTACAATGATGACCAAGAAATGCTTTCACCAGTGCACGATCCTGCACAAACTGCTCCTTAGCTGTTGAAAGCTTTCACTTTCCTCAGCGCTCCACCATGTGAGAACTTATCCTTAGCTATTGGAAGTCTTTACTTTCACCAGCGCATGATCCTGTGGAGAACCCCTTTTTGCTGTTGAAAGCCTTCACTTTCCTCAGCGCACGACCTGTGAAACTGATTGTTGGAAATTTTGAAATTCACCACTTTCAACATTGTACAAACTTATGAGAAGCGCTCCTTAGCTGCTGAAAGTTGCCACTTTCCACAGCTAACACTCAACTTTTGGACACACGTTAGCTGTTGAAAGTGAATTATGCAAATTTTGAAAAGAAGACTTTATGGATCATATTATTTTCTAAGACAAAAACCAAAACCTAAGTTTTGCAGCTATAAAGACTCAAAAATGAATTGAGGCAACTACCGATAGCCATGCTATCCACAACAAAACTCGACCAAAAGGACGGTTTTATTTTGGGAGATAACACAATCCTAGCTTCACTTTTCCATGAGCAAGTGCTCAAATGGGTGGTCATTCTACTTATTACATCCCATCCATCTATCCTTTTTCTGCTATGTTGATTCCTATGAATGCTTTTCCAATGGTGGACCTCCATTTGTCCTCTGGTGTTTCATCCGGGGGGAGTCAGTTTTATAGTATGGGCAACCCCCTTCATGAAGTTCCTTCATTCGAGGGCAACATATATCCTCATATAAGTAACCCTTTTCATGTCGTTTTCTCTTTGCAAGTGAATTCCTCGATGAAAATGCCCTTACAACCCTTTATGAATCAGTTTGGAGGAGGATACTTTCCTGCCGGACATGGCCATGGTGTATACCAGAACCCTTCTTGGCCTGCAATTTCTCAAAACCAGTCTTTCCCAGAACCTTGGTCTCAGATGCCGCAACCAACCGCTACCAGTCCAATCACTGCAAGTCATACTGGCATTATATCACCAACCTCTGCTAGTCATGTTGGAGATTGGTCGACAACCTCTGCAAGTCATGTTGAAGACCAGGAAGCAGTCACTGCAAGTCATGTTGGGGGCACAAATCTAGTCACACTGCACATACATCGCCAACCTTTTCTAGTCATGTTGGGGATTCATCACCAACCTCTTCTAGTCATGTTGGGGATTCATCATCAACCTCTAATAGTTAGGTTCATCACCAACCTCTACTTGTCATGTTGGGCATTCATCACCAACCTCTGCAAGTCATGTTGGATATTTTCTACTAGCCTCTACAAGTCATGTTGGGAGCATGTCACCAGCCACTACAAGTCATGCATGGGGCATTCATATGATTGAGAAGCCTAGACATGTAAGACATAATCCCAAGTTCCTTTGTAGGCTTTGCAAAGGAGATCACCTTACTCATTTGTGCCATGCTATTGTTGTGGTACAAGAAGCGTGATCATTTCTTGGGGGCCCTTCGGGTTCTGAGTCGTCTTTGGTTTCCCAACCTTCTTTGGTTGATACAACGGTCATGCCGATGCAATATTTGGTTGAAACCACTCTTCTTTTTGGGGGTGATGCATCTCTTGAACTTGTTGTCTCACATCCTGTTCAACCAATGGTCGTGTCGATGAAAAATTTGGCCGAAACCACTCCTATTTTTGGGGGTAATGCATCTCTTGACCTTGTTGTCTCACATCCTATTCAACCAATAGTTGAAGAAGTGGTCGTGCCGATGCAATATTCGGACAATCCCACTCTTCTCTTGGAGAGTGACAAGCCTAAGGAAGTGACATTGCCGATGCAATCTTCGGTCAATACCATTCTTATTTTGGAGGGTGATGTTTCCTTCGAACATGTCCTTAGAATTTCTAGTCCTATACCTTTTGAACAAGGGAGCATTCTACTTTCTTTGAGCACGCTCCCTCCAAGTCCTAGGGTGGTTTCCTTTGATTGGAATGATCTTGTAGAGCCTTGACTTCCTTCTTCTACACCCTTCCAGATAAGGAAAATTATTCGATATATTGTAGATAAGGTAACCTCTACAAGTATTTTATCCTCCTCGACTTGGAAATATTTGGGTTTTCCCAAGCTTGTGTTAGCTATCTGTGAGTTTTTGACTTTCGAAAAAAGTCTTGCAGGGGAGACCTGGCCTCCCCCATGATGTGTCACTTAGAAAACTCCCCATGATTATGGTTTAAGCTCTTTTTCGACTCTCTCAAAAAGCGAAAATATTCTCGAGTGAACTTGTATCTTTCACACTCGTAAATTGGATTTGAAAGGATGTCTATTTTGTGTAAGTTTACCCCTTTTTCAAACCAAGTAGACTAATATTACGAAAAAGGAAATTTTGTGGCGTTAAGTTGTAATTGCATCTCATTCTCTTGCTTGCAGTATTGAGCCTATTGTTGGTTCTCTCTTTCGCACTATAATCCAATCACCTTAGTAGTTTGCATCATCAACCAAGAAGAGCCTTGTTTATATCCTTTGTATCTTGACACACCATACCCAAGAGGAAACATTCCCCCGAGTCTCCATCTCTCGCATGCACCTCCTTGCATTGAGAATAGGTATGTTCCACTATTGGAACTAGTTGCTTACTTGTGACACTAGTTTCCTCCTCTGTATCATAGCATTCATTTGACTATAAAAAACAAAAAATTCGGGTGGGAAAATAATATTATCTTATATTGGCAGTAGTCGTGTCACCTTTGAACAAAGAAAAAAACTTTTGAGTCCATGTTTCATCAAAATTTTGGGTTTAGCATGACCTTAGGAAGCTGAGCTTGTTACTTAGAGTTTACTCCCCCGACTGGTTACTCTTCCAGTCCCTATGAAGATTTTGATTGGTGCCTCCTGCATCACAAAGTTTCATCATTGAGTCTATGCTTCCAGAGTCTTCCATATGTCTCATGCTCTTGTTCAAAGGATGTCTATCAACCTGTGTCATCAATTCCTTAGAACTCTTGACTTTGCATGTCAGCCATACCCTCAATATGTCTCAGAATTACATGAAGCTCCAGTCCTATCATGCACCTTGGTCCTACTTTCATCATTGGTAGGTAACCTTGAACCCAACAATCGACATTTCATCATTGGTCACTGACTGGGAGGTTTCCCTTGTGTTCAATGACAATAAATTTATTCACACATTGGGATTCATGCAGTGTCTTGGATGCCATTAGCCTTATTGGTGGTTTCCTCTCCTTTGTCAACAGTTTTACTTATTGGTTGCTATTAAGAGGGTCTTTTTCATGTACCTATTGCATCTAACACATGTGAAAGATGTAGAAGGTCATTGGTTCATGAACATGTTATTTTTTCGATTTCCTCCAAATCATCAAGCTCCTAATTTGTAACTCATGCTGAGTGATGAGATATGCCTCAATTCTCTCCTTTCAGTGGGTCTCCTTCCATTGACTTCATCCCATCTATTATGGAAAGGAGACCTAGAGTCCTATGAGTACCTAGAGGATTGCAGTCATCAGTGGCAGGTTCTCTCGCCATCAACAATTGGGAATACATCAATGTCTCCTGATCGATGGATTCTTCAATTGTTCGACCTCAACACCTTTATTCACACTTGTAAGAATGTACTCGATGCCTTGATACCTACTTTCATTATTGGTAGGTTTTCTCGCGTTTGTTAATAGTATACCTTAATGACTGTTAATCAAATGAAGTCTCATTGTGTTCGACCTCAATTCCTTTATTCACATGATGTGGACTTGCACCTTTGGTAGATCATGTAGAAGACTTGAATACATCATCTCATAGTAGCATCTTTCCTGAGTTATTGCTATCTTTCATTGGACCAATACCTATGTGACTTCAGTGATCTGGGAGATCAGATTGTATTCCGTTATATACAAATATCTTCATATTGATTTTGAGACTTGTTTTACTGGGCCTTGTTTGTGACTATGACAACCTATGCCATGTAGCCACCTTTGTATTTCCTATTCATGGCCATGAAAATCTGTTTGGTACATTAGGGAGCATCTGTTATAGCAAGATTTTCCTCACCCTATGCAAATTTGCTCAGAAGGCCTTTTCCATTTCCCTATGCAGATTTGAAGTCCATTTTTGTAGTTCCCAGAGATAAAATAATATTTTTCCACATAAACGTACCCTAACTATTATACAACATGCGTATATGCAGGTTTCACCATTACAACCCGCGTACATTGTGTTTTGTGCCCAAAATTAAAAAAATAGTGTTGGGTTTCCATGTCACGTCACATGCTCCATGATCCTTGACCTTCCATATATTGGAAACGTTTCGACTCGACCCTTCAGTTATATTTGAAAGCTATTAACGGGCCATATCTTAGCTATGGAAAAGAGGAGAAGAATTCAAGTTTGAGAGAAAAGTTAGTCTAGAGAAATTATTCACTTCATATTGAGTCTGCAACCCTTTTTCCTTTTAAGTCTGAACACATTGTTCAGCCCCCAAGCTCTTCCTTACTTGATTGAGAACATCATTGTCTCTCTTATATGAGCTTGCCTTTGGTGGAGGATTGAAGTGGTGAAGGCCCAGCTGGAAGGGACTTAGTTTCTCAGTTCCAAACCGTGCCGACATAGAAGTTTGAAATTCATTCACTTCTGCTGATTACATTTTAATAGAAATACTCTTTTCTCGTCCAATTAATGTCTTGCAAATATTTCAATTTTTATTCCATGGGAATATTTGTTATGAATATTGAGGGACTATGCTATTGAATGTGCTAACTTTATATATTATCACCATATGCTTGCATTTCTTGGTTGTTGAGAACAAGTTGCAGGTGTATCACTTTGAGTCGAGTGCTCAACGGTGGACTTCATCGAACGTTTGGACAAGGTAGGATCCTTATCCTGTCTAGTTAGCATATTTTTTGATATATCACACTTGCGATTAGAGTTGATTTTTGCAGTCATTTCCATTTGTTGTGGTTTACCCCATGCCATAGAGAGATTTTCCTCGTAACATGGATGTCTGCAGGAGAAATAGAGTAGAGGAAAGGATGCCCAGTTTTGGGTTCACATCGTGGAACAATGAACATACACACAATCATTGAATCAAAATGAGAACTATGCCAAATTGTTTGGTAATGTAATGAGACTGTAAGAGACAAATTTTTTCTTGTTAATAAATAATCTTGAGTCCCTATTAAATGGGGTTGTCTCTTGTTTCCTTTTCTTGTGATTTGATGACTCCATGTTTTGCCTACTTTTTTCCTACTATAAGTCTCTTTTTGTACACAATGACCATGCATTTCGTATCTCCATTTCCTTTCTTGAGATTATTATCAGGTCATTTTCATCAAATTGATATGGAATATGAATGAGGCATGTGTTGCATTCATTTGATAGCTTAATATAAGATTTATGTTTAATTAAATGAATGTCATTGCTTAATATTTGTTATTTTTTATTAAACATGCAAAAGGTGTGATCCAGACCTTCATTCGGTCCTCATTACAAAACTCAGAGCACAACATATTTGGTTTTTATCATACTTGCGGGTGTTTTCGGGCGAAACTAGAACATGGGTTTTTCAGCCATTATCTCCCTCTTGCTATGGCGCCTATTGTATTTTGATTTAGATAGTTAAATCTATATCCTATATTTGAGCTACGATTTTAAGACTCATTGTCTATTAATAAAATAGCTAAATGATTTTCTGGTTTTGAGAGAGAGTAGACCCTTTCAGTGGTCAACCTCTTAGAATCTTTATATACTTGAGCTCGCTAGCATGATATGACTGACCAAGAGAAACAATTTAGGAAGTCTATGCAAAGTTTGGATCTCTTCTTCATTTCAATGCAAGTTTATGAATTAAGCTGAGTTTGTGATCAATTCCTGAGTTGGAGTACCACAACTTCTTGGGGGGCCCACCAGTATTCTGTGTGTCTTATGTCTTTGTTTGTTCATATTTCTAACCTCTCTTTTGTAGGAATTGTTCTAATTTCCCTCTTACAATCATTTCCTTATAATTCCTCTGTATATTTTATTTACTTATAATTGTTCTAATCTCTCTTTACTGTTATAATCTCTCTTATGCATTCATTTCTTTATAACTCCTTTGTGCATCTTAGTTGTGTTAATCACTCTTTTCTGATTGTAATCTCACTGTATTTACTCACTTTAATTACTTACACTATGCTTTAAACACAAATCTTCTATGTAATTAAAATAGATTAAACTAACCTCTGCAGGGATGTATAATTATTATTCTTCTTGTTTAAAGTACATTAGCATAGGTATCTCTAATTTAAAGTATAGTAGCATAATTTCATTGAAGCATTTATTATTCAAGTACAATAGTGTAATTTTCGATTTTAAGAGTTGTTCATAGGTTTGATCAATCACAGGAACATGTATCTCATATTTCCTTAATGGAAAATATTTTAGTAGACTGTTTTGTTCATACTCCACATATTTCTGTAGAAATTAACATTGAATTGATTCCATTTGAATTAACTATTGTGTTGAGATGTCACCGTGATGTTATTCATCGTCGGAGACGTTAGAGAATGATAATTTGAACATGAATAAGTAGATGATATTGTTTATTTTTGAAGTGTAGAAATACTTATGATTGCTCAATTTCCTGTGTTCATTTCTAATATGGATTTCTTATGTCAATTCCCTATGTTGTCAGTATAATGCTGTTGTCTTTTCTAGTATAGAAGTAGATCAAGATTTTAATGCTATATTATCTTAATGTGGCTATGTTTATTTCTTAAGAATTGTTTTCTAGTAGAGTTCATAGTAATCTCACATTGTAAATCATAATCGATCTATATTCTTTCTTAAAACAGAATGATCAATTGCATGTCTTATGTTGAATCTTAGAACATATTACTCTTTCATTTTATCAACTAGGGTTCAATTAAAGAATGGAGTGATAGGAATGTACAAGCAGTTGGTTTCCTTTCTATCTTGACACATACTATGTTGCAACTCAAAGTTTACATGCCCTGGTCGATAATTTAATCAAGGTAAATTAGGCATATATTTTATCCATCATTTTTGGTGTCATTGCCGGTGAGTTGTCCAAAGGTAGAAACCAATTAGGAAGTAGATTGTTTATGAAAAATAGTGTTGTTTTGGTGGCGGGTGAACATTAAGATGATAAGTAAGAACCTGTGCATATGTTATAATAGGTTCCCCCAAATCCAATAGTAGTTTTTTTTTTTTTTTCTTTTCTTTTTCTGTCATGAACAAACCTAGGGATCCAAAGGGTAGATATGTTAAAACCAATCCAAAACTTCCAACCAAAGTTCCTTCTAACCTTTTTGGAGGAAGAAAAACTCCACCTATAAACTCTTCAGAACGATATTGAAAGGTACAAGTAGGAGATCGCTCAACCCAGAAAGCTAAAGAAGTTTTAGTAGAGACTATAACTAAGGAAACCATAGAACAAAAAATTGAGACACCAACAATAGAAAGAAAGGAGGTAAAACCACTCGAACCTTCCAATTTCTCATCATTAAAACCAACCAACACAACTTTAGCCTTTTAACCACCATCAGGGGATTCAAAATTTATAGATATCATTGACCCTGAATTATTTGTGTCACAAGTTGAAACAACAACTTCTAAACTAATAGTTTCAACAGGCTCGAGTAATGTCCCTGAAATCCAAATAACAGATAATTCTTCTCATTGGAGAAATATCTCTCATGAAAAAGAAGGTTGGGGCACCTCATTATCTACAAGAATAAGACCTCTATGGTATTCTCTTTTTGGGAATCAGATCGGTATGGATGAACATGAGGACCATAATCATGTGAGACATGATGAGGGAGAAGAAGTAGGAAACCAAACATAAACCACTTTTGGGTTTCCAATTTTGGATACCATACAAAATGTTAATATGAAGAACATCCCACCTTCTTCACTACCCGCCTTTTATGCTAAGAGCAATGAGGATCCTGACACCTTCCTGTTTGAGTTTGACATCTTGTGCATAAGTTATAACTACTTGAAAGATGCTCAAAAACTAAAACTATTTCATACCACTCTTAAATATTCTTCACTTAGATGGTTCATGGGATTAAAAGAGTCTAGTTTCAGATATTGGGAAGTTATGAAGACCATATTCCTTAGGAAATACCAAGACTATTGCAAATATAAATATTCTCGGAATGATATATTTAAAATTCAACAATTAGAAGATGAGAGTCTTGAAGATTACATGGAACGGTTCGCCTATATTTCACAAAAATCAAAATATAATGACCTTCCAGACGATGCAATAAGAACCCTTTTTATTAAAGGGATCTCAGAAGAATATCTGGAAACACTTAATCTCATGGCATCAGGAGATTTCAACCATAAACCATTTCCTGAGATTTGTGATATGTATAGAAACTACTTGAGAAGCAAGGATTAAAATGGAAAGGGTGTTTGAGATCCCTATAGTAGAAACTCAAAAGGAGTTAGTTTTGGTGGGGTTATAACGATGTAAATAGGAAACTTGCTAGAAAACTTTAAAACTGATATTTTAAGTACAATAGGTTCCCAATTGGACACTTTAAAGAATAAGAAAAAACTGGAGGAAGAGAATGTTGCGATGAGCATATTTTTCCCAAGGTGCATGAGGAAGCATTCCTCAAGGGAATTCCCATTAGACAACATTTTAGTATGTGGCTTCTGTACTGAAGATCATCCAACTGAAAAATTCCCATCACTGTTTGGTTTACTAGCCATTTATAAAAGTGGGGATTCTGGGGAAACTTCTTATGCACCTAGAAGGCCATGGCAGCATAGGAGTTAGTATATGTACCGGGATCCACCACCTCAAGCTCCACCTTATTATCAACAACCAAAATAGTGGAACTTACCAAATTGAAAAAATTGGTCTCCACAGTATGCTTCACACCATCCTTGGGTACAAGGATGGAGGGGAGGACATAGCCATGGAAACACTCAGATTCCATCTGTTCCCATGCCCACTCATCCTTATCCACAGTTTCCACCAAATATTCAACAACTTTTTCCAGGTTTTGTCCCTCCACCCTTACCTTCTATTCCACAACAACCACAACAATTTCAAAATGAAAATTCCCCAAGACCAACATTGTTACCAACACAATTGGTGCCTAACCCAAACAATAAACCAACTCAACCTCTTCATAATGTTGAGTTGCAAACTTTTACGACATATGTTATTTCTCATGTTCCATTACATGAGATTCAACTAAGGTCACATAAAGTTTTGAATAAACATAAACCTTCAGTAGTCATCCGTGAGGAAAACAAAGATGAAACTTCCAACCAGTCAATAGATGAAACTAAATGTGAAGATGTTATTATTCCCAAAGATCAAGAAAAAAATCCTCCTCAAAGTGAATCCTTGCAAACTACAAAATTTCCTCCCTATCTAGAGAGATTAGCAATTGACAAACCCACGATTCGACCAAAATTTGACATTATAAACGAATTAAAAAATATCTGTGTCAGAATTCCCCTGTTACAAGCAATAAAGGACATCCTGATTTATAATAAGGTAATTAAGGAACTGTGTATCAAAAAGCCAGGTAGAAAATAGAAAGATCCTCCAACAATGCATTTGGTAGGAGAATTGTCTGAATACATATTAGAGCAGCCTAGGGTCACAAAGTATGCAAATATTGGGAATCCAATAGTAACGATAATCATTAATAATATTCCCATTGGAAATACTCTCATAGACCTAGGAGCGACCATTAATGTTATGATTGTCACCAGCTTGGAACAATTCTAGTTGAAAAACTTCCTTCGACCTACCCCAACTATTTTGGAATTGGCAGATAAAACAAAAGTTATACCTAAGGGGATATTGGATGATATCATAGTCACATTAGAATCATGGGAATATCTAATAGACTTCCTTGTCATTCATTCAAAGGATCATTCTAAAGGCCATCCCGTTATCTTGGGAAGACCTTGGTTAGCTACTGCCAATGCATTCATTGGCTGTCGAGAAGGTGAAATGACTATCTCTAATGGACTTTCTATGAAGAAACTTATGATATACCCACCAGCCCAACCTGTTACAGAAAATATATGGTGGCTCAAATGTACATATGAGAACGAAAGCTGGGAATAACCCATGTTGCCTACTGATCACTCCTGGGAACTTTAGGAGAAAATGACAAAGAATGTGTTAAATCAATTCATTTCTGCAATCACATGTGTTGATTTTCCTCAATTTTTCCCTCAATTTGATTATATGTTTGGTGAATAATTTCAAGAACATTTGGTTCTATCAAATCTTTCTTCAACATTTTTTTATCTTTGAAATAGATCAATCTACCAGATCCTATACCATGCCTTATGAGATTAGTCCTGGAAAATTCCTACCTATCAATTCAGGACTAGATGCAAATAAGAAAGAACAATTAGTGAATGTCCTTAAGGACCAATCAACAGAATTTTCCTAGGAATATATCGATATGCAGGGTATAGAACCCAACACATGCATCCATCATATCTATTCCCAAGCAGAAGTAACACCTGTTAGGCAACCTCAGAGAAGGATGAATCTGACACTAAAAGATATAGTGAAAGAGGAAATACATAAACTATTGAATGTTGGTTTTATTTGTCCAATTTTTGACAGCAAATGGGTATCCCCACTTGTAGTTCCAAAGAAAGTAACCAAAAAATGGAGAATCTGTGTTGATTTCCGAGAACTTAATAAAGCCACTCTTAAGGATTATTTTCCTCTTCCATTCATTGACCAAGTCTTAGATACTTTGTCAAGGAAGTGATACTTTTCCTTCCTTGATGGATATAACATATACAATCAAATTCTAATAGCACCTGAGGATCATGACAAGACTACTTTCACTTGTCCTTGGGGAACTTATGCTTATAAGGTACTACCATTTGGTCTTGTAACGCTCCTGCCACATTCCAGCGAGCAATATTAGGGATATTTTCTGATCTCATTCATGACTGTGTGTAATTGTATATGGAAGATTTTATAGTATATGTTAATACTTTTCAAGAAGCCCTAGATAACCTGAGGAAAGTTCTCATCAGATGTCAAGAGATGAATTTGTCCTTAAGTCATGAGAAGTGTAAAATGTTATTGACTGAAGGAGTAGTCTTAGGGCATCATGTTTTATCTGAGGGGATTAAAGTGGATCTTGCTAAAATTGAGGTAATTGTAAAACTTCCACCTCCAAAGACTCCAAAGGAGGTGAGAATATTTCTTAGACATGCCAGTTATTACCGGTGATTCATCGAAAATTTTACGAAAATTTTTGCACCAATGTTCCAATTGCTCACAAAATATTTTGAATTTCTTTGGACTGACCATTGTCAAACTGCCTTTGAAACTTAAAAGATAAATTATCTATGGCACCAGTTCTTAGATGACCCAATTGGGCCCTTCCATTTCATATATCTACTGATGCCTCCGATATTGCAATAGGAGGAGTGTTAGGAAAAAAAGAGGACCAACATTCTTATGCCATTTACTTTGTAAGTAAAAACTTGACTCTTGCTGAGATAAACTATACGGTCACTGAGAAAGAATTCTTAGAAGTTGTCCATGCCATTAACAAGTTTTGCCATTATATTATAGGATACAATTTTTTTGTACATACGGATCACTCTGCCATTAGATTTCTTATGAACAAACCTATTACCAATGGCTGAGTAAATAGGTGGCTCCTTTTATTACAATAATTTAATATCATTGTCATTGACTGACCAGGAAAATAAAACTTAGTAGCTGACTTTCTCTCACATTAATCATGAAGGTGATATTGTTCATGTTGATGATAGTTTTCCAGATGAACATCTCTTTTCCATCTCCGTAAACACTCCATGGTTTGTAGATATGGAAAATTATTTAGCCACTAGAAAATTACCAGCTCATTTGTCACCTCATGAAAAACATCGAATTATAACACAAAGTGATAACTACTCATGGGTTGGCCATGAACTTTTCTGTACTGGACCAGATTTGATCATTCGTAGATGTGTCTGTGAAGACGAGATATCAAAAACCCTACAAAATTTCCATGATGGACCATGTGGTGGTCATTTTTCTGATAAGCGTACAACATACAAGGTTTTAAATTCATGATACTATTGGCCTAGCATTTTTTAAGATGCTGCCAAATATGTAAGAAGTTTTGATAGTTGTCAGAAGATAGGAAAACCCACATCAGCCGATGAAATTCATTTACAGACCTAGGTTATGATCACACCTTTTGAGAAATGGGCCCTTGATTTCATAGGACCAATTTCCCCCATGTCTCGTAAAACAAATTATATTCTTGTTTGCATAGATTATGTCACTAAGTGGGTAGAGGAAAAATCCTTATTTATGGCTATTGAAAAATCTGTTGTTGAGTTTATTTATGAAGATATTTTTACTCGCTTTGGTGTTCCTTGTGAGATTGTCACAGACCAGGGTACATAATTTACTTCTAAGTTGATGAAGGAATTAATAGAAAAATATGGGATAAAACATCGTAAGTCCTCTCCATAGCACCCACAAGATAATGTTCAAGTAGAATCAACAAACAAAGTATTGGAAACTATCTTGACTAAAACTGTCCTACTACACCATAGAGATTGGGCTGATAGATTTCCAGAGGCTTTGTGGGCATATCACACCACATGGAGAAACACCACTGGACATACCCATATGAACTGGTTTACGGAAAACAAGTACTCTTACCTATTGAATTCCAAGTAAGAACCTTTCATATTTCTGCACAATTGGGATTAGATTTAGATGAAGCACAAAAACAACGAGTCCTACAACTGAATGAATTGGATGAAATTAGACAGGATGTTATCCATAGGGAAATATTAGTTCAAAATCAATGAAGCAAATGGCATGGTAAATTCATTAAAAATAAGCAATTTCAACATGGATATTGGCCTATATTGTTTGATTCAAGGTTTAAAACTTTTAAAGGTAAACTTACCACTCGATGGTTAGGTCCTTATGAAGTGGTTACCATGTTTGATAATGGGGTTGTGAAAATAAAGACAATTGATGATGATCATGTCTCTTTTGTAGTAAATGGGCATAGACTTAAACTTTACCATAAACCTGTTTCTAAAGAAGACTTTTTGCAAGTCACGTCAGCCAACAAGGCACTGGAATTGGTGGATGGGGAAGTTTCTTCTCCTTCTACTTGTTCTTGAAATATTTTGTTTCTCTATTGTACATATGTAAATATTTTTTTTAGTGTAGTTTTTGACAAAAAATTTTAGAAGTTTTACAGGTATTCACAAATGGACATTTTCAAGAAAACAAAGAAAAAGGGAAGTATTTTACTTGAAAAGAAGATGTTACTGTACTTAAATTTCATCATCTTATTGGGCATCATTTGAGTAATGACTACTTTTATCATGATTAAAAATTGTTTGTCATTTTTAGTTTTTTTGACAAGAATTCTATCTTATTTTTAACCTAGACTTCCAGGGAAT
>ML833293.1:13661-25941 GCA_009831015.1 Picea engelmannii
ATTATGAGTTGGTGCTCATATGTATGATAATGTAAAGAATGTAACTATTACTTATCATATAAAGAAAAAGAGGTTTTTACCCTGTATGGGTCTCCTTGCGAAATATCTGTCTCTTTGTTTCTTATATATGTGACTGATGCTGAATGTGCCATTGTTTAATTCCCTGCATTATTGTGATCACCATTCAGTGTTTCTGCAAAGAGTTTAAAAGAAGCATAATTGTTTAAGCACGGTTACAACTGATTCATCCCCCCCTCTCAATTGTACAACAATTGGTATCAGAGCTGGCCGCTTTTATCTAAGGGTAGATCCTAGAGCTTAAACATGACAAGCCATGAAGGGACTTCAGTCACTAGGCCTCCTCTATTTAATGGAACAAATTTTTCCTTCTAGAAGGTTAGAATGAGATCATACCTAATGGCCTTAGGAGCTGATGTATGGGATGTAGTAGAGACTAGATACATAAAGCCTGTTCTGCTAACTTCCAAGGATGATAAGTTATAATTTAGCTTTAATTCTAAGGGAATGCATGTTATTTTGAATGGACTTGCAGAAGCTAAGTTTGTGAAGGTGATGCATCTTCAAATTGCTAAAGAAATGTGGGACAAACTCATTAACATCTATGAAGGTAATGAGAAGGTGAAAGATGCCAAGCTTCAAACCTACAGAGTACAGTTTGAAAGGTTACAGATGAAAGAAGATGAAATTGTTGGAAAATACTTTCTGAGAGTAGAAGGAATGGTAAATGATATGAAGGCACTTGGTGAAACGATTGGGGAACCTTCTTTAGTTCATAAATTCTTGAGATCTCTCCTAGATAGGTTCAACCCGAAGGTCTCTGCTATAGAAGAACTTAATGATCTAAAAACCTTGTCTTTAGATGAACTTCTAGGAACGTTGACTGCATATGAGATGAGGATAGTTACAAATAAACCCACCTCTAGAGAAGCATCTTTTAAAGTAGATAAGAATGAAGATTCTGAGCCTGATGAAATTGAAGCAAAATTCGTGAGAAGACTAAAGAAAGGATCAGGAAAGTCCCAAGGTAAGATTCCCTTCAAATGTTTCAACTGTGGTAAGATAGGTCACTTTGCAAATAAATGTCCACACAAGAAACACGATCAGAACTATGAAGGTGAGGAGAAGCACAAATCCAGGAGATTTGATAAAAAGTAAAGTTTATGTGTAAACAATGATGACTCCTTAGAAGAAACCGATACTGACTCTTCCTATGAAGACAAGGTAAATGACTTCATGCTTATGGCCAAAGAGGATTATGATAATAAAAGCACAGGCAGTGATGAAAATGATGAAAAAGTTGTGGTTGACATGGAAGGAGAACTGATCAGTGCATTAGAAGAGATTGACAGACTTAGAATTAAGAACAGAAAGCAAAAACAATTGTTGATACAGTTTGAGAAAGACAGTAAACAACCTGATGAAGACTTTTCCCTGCTAAAGGTGGAATTAGAAGAGGCAAGAAAAATCGAGGATATTCTGAAACATCAGCTATCAGAAAAGAGGGAAAGATCTGAAGCCCTGGAAGAAGAAGTAGTGAAAACTAGGAAAGAGATGGAGAAGTTTCAAGCCTTCTATAATCAGAATTTGTCAAGTATCAAAGCCTCAGAAGGATTAGCCACCATTCTGAATCAGCAAAGGAATCCAAAGCTGAAAACTGGTTTGGGTTATGAAGAGGGATCAAGTAGTGGTCAGCCAAGAAACAAAGAACCCATCAAGTTTGTCAAAGCTAGTGTCCATGTCAAATCGACAATCAATGACAACAACAAACCTGCAGAAACAAAGGAAGACAATCAACTGCCTAGGACAAGTAAAAGAAAAAGCGCTAGGACTGAATCTTTAGAACAAAGAAATAATGCACTCCCTTCTCAAAGTCATCATCAACATGAGAGAAATCGATTTGGTCAAAGAAGACAACCATTTTCCTGGTACAAAGAATTTTTCTATGGATATTGTTTCTACTGTTCTAACTTTGGACACAAAGCTGTAAATTGTTCTTTAAGACTTAGACATGAGCAATTAAGATTTTCAACGAATAAATATCTACCACAACAAAGAATGATACAAAAAAGTAACAAACCATCACAGATTGCAAATTGCCAAATTAAGTCTAGAGACATGCAACTAAGGATGTCAAGGATTAATAAACAATCAATGAGTATACAACACTGCAACAATAACTTTGATCTATTGAACAATGAGATTGAATGCTATAACTGTCACAACTTTGGCCACAAATCTGCAAACTTTCATCTCAAAAATTACAAAGCAGATCCAAGGATAAAGTTCTTAGATAGAAAGACCAGCACATGGAAGAGGAAAGATAGTGAAAAATGTGGTCAAGCACTTTCAACTCAAAAACAAAAGACCTCTGGGAATATAGACAATGGATGTTCCAAGCACATGAATGGAGACAAGGATAAGCTATTGTCCATAAGTAAAAGAAAAACAGGAAATGTGATCCTTGAAAATGATGAACCAGGCAAAATCATGGATAGAGGGATGATGAGCTTGAGTAATGACAAAGAAGATGCCCAATACCCTTTGCTTGTGGATGATTTGAAACATAACTTGCTCAATACAATTCAAAAATGTGACAAAGGCAGTGAAGAGGTGCTCACATCCAAAGAATGCAAGGTAAATGTAAACTCAGGACAAATGGTGAATAACAGTATAAGGGCAAACAATAATGTTGATGTTGAATCCTCCCCTGCAAGTAAAGAAGAAGATTCAGATACAATAAAATAATGCTCACTTAGCATTTACCCCATGGATGAAGTAGGAGAAGAACCATGTCATAAACAGGAAGCAGAAGTCTTGAAGGTTGAGAAGGAAGACACCCAAACAAATTTCTTGAGCAGATCCATGACTCTGGACAAGGTCTTGGATAGCAAGAGATCACCAAATGACAAATCCAATATTGGATTCAACAAGGTAGAAATAAGTGCTCCTAAGAAACTTGAGATAGGTCCTTCATTTGTGAGAAAGAAAAGCAGGTGTGAGAGTGGGTGTAGCAATTTTCTCTTGTGATTAAAAATGGACATGAAATCCTTGGATTGAATGCATCATGGAAGAAAAATGAAAATTGCAGTAATAGAGATTGATGAAACTCAATGGGGAGATCCAAGGGCTCTTTAAAAAGTACAAGCTACAATTGCACAGTGTTCAAGTAGGACAACAACATTCTGTTGTACATGACATCCTGTAGAGATAACAAGAGGAAAGACTTTTTCAAGGAAAGTTAATCTTTTAGGAACAAAGGGAAAATCAGAGGATGCATAGCATGGGATTTAGCAAATGTGTAGAGTGAGGTGAAACGCAGAGAAGAAACAGAGAAGAATGACAGAAAGAGTAGAAGCATAGAAGAATAACAGAAAGAGAAGAAGCAGAGTAGAATGACAGAAAAAAATGATGCAGAGCAGAATAGATAACAGTGACAGGGGGAGTCATCCACAGATGAGAAGATTGATAAAGGAGTTTGAGTAAGAGAGGTGAGCAATTTTGAGTATGCTACAAAGGATATAGTGGAAGCTGAAGATGAACAGGTCCAAGAATCAGAAAGAGAAGACTTTGGCTTAGATACAAATATTCTATAGGCCTCAAATGAGAGAGTTCATACCGTCAGGGGGAGTGTGCATTGGTTTAATATCTGATACCTCCTAAAAAATACTGCAACATCTCAGGGGGAGCATGTTTTCTTTGACATTGATGTCAAAGGGGGAGAAAAGAATCTGGGTTCCTTTGTTGCCATCAATGCCAAAGGGGGAGATTGTTGGAAAATGTTTAACAGGGAACATATGCTTGTCATTGATGGTAAGTACAATAATGAAGATGGCACGAGTACAGGAAGAATGTAACAGACATGCACCAGAAGTATTTTGGGAAGACACTGCAGAGAAACCTCAATAAGATCAGAAGAGATAGTGCAGAGGATGTTTGGCATGTTTCACAGGCAACGTATGCTTGTCATTGATGGCAAGTACAACAATGATGATGGCTTGAGTACAACAGCGATGATCAGCAGCGCAGTGATATTTAGGAAGATCGAATGATCAAAGGCAATGCAACTAGGCAAATAAAAGATAAGTTCAGGTTGATCGAATGATCGAAGGATCGTAAAGCTTGAGAAGCATTTCTAATCATTGGATCCATTCAAAATTCCTGAAAGAACGAGGGTCGTCAGATCAGAATATAGACAAGAAGAGCATTGAATAGGAGGACAGATCTCAGATGTTAGATCCAAGCGTAGGACCCAACCATCGTTGGATTGAGGAGAACCTGCATGGTCTTTAAAGTGCAAGGAGAAGCGGGCATAATCGCAATATGAAAAATCGCGATGAAATCTGAGCCATCAGATCAAGCAGTGATTTGGACCATTGATTTTCTTCATGGAATATTGGGGATCGGGACTTTGAAGTGACAAGAACACTTGACATCAAGGATGTCGAAATCGCGATATGCGATATCGTGATTTAATTGCAGCCGCTGAATAGAGATCAGATCTGGACCGTTGATTTAAATCCTTATCAAAGTTTCGTGAATCGGGACTTTGAAGTGACAAAAACACTTGACAACAGGAATCCCGATTTTGCGATATGTGATATCGCGACACAATCACAACCATTGAATCGAGAATGAATCTGGACCATTGATTTAACTCCTTATCGGAGTTTCGTAGATCAGGACTTGATGGTGTCGAGAACTCACATGGTGAAGTGGCGAAATCGCGAGAAGATCTGGGCCATAGGATCTGGGGGAAGTATGAAATACCAATAGCCGTTAGATATGGTGAAGCTACGAGGAAGATATGACAGTCATGGTCCGTTGGATCAAGAGGACACGTGGTGAAAGATCATCATGTTGCTGACTGGAAATTCAAAGGAATGGGGTTTGATCTTAGCCATTAGATTGAGGTTTGATCTTAGCCGTCAGATCAAGGTTTGATATTGACCGTTGATCTGACTCCATCTCGAAGTCTCGGCTATCGTGACTTGGAGTGATGAGACCCTTCATCACAGGAACATCGAGATGCAAGATCACGATTTAATCATGGACCGTTGGATCAAGAGGACACATGGCGAAAGATTAGAGCACCATAAAGCTCCATCTCGGAGTTTCGTCTATCGCAACTTGGAGTTACGAGCACCTTCATCTAAGGATCAGCAAGATGCGAGATCACGAAAAGATCCTAACCGTCAATACACCAAAATATATGGACCATTGATCTAAGCTCCTTTTCAAAGTCTCGCCTATCGCGACTTGGTGTGACAAGAACCTCTATTGAAGGAATCGCGAGATGCAAATTCACGATGAGATCTGGACCATAGAGTCATCGAGATCGTGGACCATTGATCTCAGATCCATCTCGGAGTTTCATAGATCACGACTTGGAGATTCGAGATGATTCATCTCCAGATTCACGAAATGTGAAATCGTGAAAGCTCTTGGTCATAGACATGGTCATATAGAGGAAGGAGCTAGCACAGAAAATATCTATATCAGAGCTTCAGAGATCGCGATATGAAGTGTCGAGACACTTGGCCACAGGAATGCCGAAATGCCGAAATGCCGAAATAAATGCAAGACCCCATGGATTCAATCCAACAGTGTAGATGAATTTGAACAAGATCAGAGGGCAACTGTAGCACGATACAGTGTAACTGCCAGAAACCGCTGATGACTCAAAGACACTACGGGATGACTGGAAGAGGTAGTGAAGAGTCTCTGAGAGGGATGAAGATGCCAGTGGAGCCGATTGACAACTAATGAGCATTGAGGCCTGTAACTGAAACAGAGAAGATGAGTTCGATTGTAACAGAGAAGACGAAGAGTCTCAAACTGCTAGAGAAGATGAAGAGTTACCATGATGATAGGGCAGAGCACTCGAGAGGTGGAGGATAACTGCATAAAGTCATCATGCAGAGGTATTGTGAACATTGCATGCACAAGGTGCACAGAATATATAAATACACGGTACAGAGAAGAGATGTGTTTGCTGTTGCTATTGGAGGTTGTTGTGATTGTTGTTGGTAAAGGTGATTCATGTGTGAAGAAGGAGGAGAGTGCAGTAGCTGAATAGCACAGAAGAGGAACTGTGTAGAGAATGGATATGGTGCACAAAGAATAAAAAGTAGAAGACCATACAACGCAAGTGATGTGAGTAGAAAGGCAACGAGGCAGACAGAGCAACAAAATGCAGCAGAACAATGATAAGACTAGTAATCCATCGTTGAACACGATATCACTGTAATAAATTTCTATAGCAAAGTTTTATATTTTAGGGAGATTGGGAGGTGCTCGAAAGGACTGTTGTCGTCAGAGGTTCAAGTGGGTTCTTAAACATAGGGAGTTGTAGCTTCCATCTAGTTGCAGCCGGAGAAACCAGGGTGGCATGGTGCTGCAAGGGAGAACTCTTGTTCTCTGTTATACAGGTTGGTGCCTGTATGATTGGAAGTTGGTGCTTCCATCCAGTTGGTGCTGGAAACACTCAGGGAGTTGGTGATTCCTTCTAGTTGGTGTTAGAGAAACCAAGGAGTTGGTGCTTCCTTCTAGTGGGTGCTAGAGAAAACAGAGAGTTGGTACTCTCAGCAAGTTGTAGCTTGCAAAACAGAGGTTGTAGCCTCATTATGAGTTGGTGCTCATATGTATGATAATGTAAAGAATGTAACTATTACTTATCATATAAAGAAAAAGAGNTTACCCTGTATGGGTTTCCTCAGGAAATATCTGTCTCTGTGTTTCTCATATATGTGACTGATGCTGAATGTGCCATTGTTTAATTCCTTGCATTATTGTGATCACCATTCAGTGTTTCTGCAAAGATTTTAAAAGAATCATAATTGTTTAAGCACGAGTTCAACTGATTCACCCCCCCCTCTCAGTTGTACAACAGGCTGTGGCAGGGATGTTGTCCACACCTCTCCCTCAACCTCTCTGAAAATCATGTGTGACCCCTTTACTCCATATGTGAGTCTGGTCAGAAAGCTATCATCAGCATGCATCATCAACAATCATGTCAGAACATGTCAACATCATATCGTCAAATCAATGAAATATCACAATAAATAAATCAACCCAAATAGCACACTCCCTGACTCAATCCGGAGTCCAAGGGGTTCCACCGATGCCTCTGCATCCTCAAGGTCCAAAACCCTACAAACTCAATAAAACTGAGTCAATAGCACCTGTCTACATCAAAGAAGTAAAACATCATCTCATCTATCATAACGCATCATAATCAAGGATAAATGTTTTAACATCATAAAAGTCCAGATCACTTGTGAGCAAGTGTCCTCAAAGAATAATTTTTCTCAGTGCGCCAGAGTGGGATGTTACAAATTTGCAAACTTTGTTTTCTCTCCTGAGGAAGTTCCAAGACCGCCAAATCATTTTCCAACCTCTTTTTAACACCTGAGCATCACTCAAGTGTCATTGCTTATGTATTCCCTTCCCAGAAAAGTTCATCGCCAACTTCTAAAGGATAGGTGGATGTTGGCGTGTAATCTTTTGTTTCTTCATAACACGGCCTCCTAAATCAACCTTCAACCTCTGCACTGATATTTGAATATTTGTGACATCCACTCTCATTATTGCCCCTTGCTCTAAATTGATTTCCTACACACACATTTGAATGTAACTTCAAGATTTAACCTCACATAAATTTAAATACAACAAAATTCAACAAAAATAAAAAAAATTTAAGAAACTTACCAGAAATATTATCTTGTCTAGAGATATTCACTACATTCTCAGGTGTAGGAGTGTTGATGCACAACCTATCTAAGAAGGTTGCATCCATAGGACTGGTTTGAGTAGGTTCTGCAGCTGATCTATTTACAGACTCGTTTGAAAATCTCCTCTGACGAGATTGTTGGTGCTCATTCAGAGTCTCAGTTGAAGAAGGAGTTCATGTGTTTCCTTCTTGAGAATGCCTAGAGAATTTGTGAGTAATGTTTGTATAATATCGTGTCGACATCACTCCTCAATATCTATCCACAATGTAGAGTTTATTAAAAAAAATCCAGAGATGTACCAAAAAAAAAAAAAAAACACAGAGATAAATCAAATTTTTAAAAAATCAAGCCACAAAGGTACTCGCTCATTAGAAGGCTCAAATACTTTTCATTCATCCATGAATCAATGAACTAAAAGATAATTAATGGGTCCATAGACATCATGGTCGATTCTTATCCTTCACTCATCATCCATGCACAGAAAAGTAGAGCATTTGAATCTATAGGTCTTTAAACACTAAAGTGATGATCATCGATTCAACTCCTGGATGACTGCTCAGACACAGATTGATGACTAAAGGGATAAGTGACAGAAGATAAAACCACAAACTTTTCACAATAATCAATAAAACCCACACATAGAAGTCATTGAAATCAGAATTTGGGTTCGCCAAGGGACTGTCATTCCACTGAGAGGTTTATCATTCACAATCCACATCAAAGAAGAAGACACAAAAACTAAAAATTCAACCATGATTCAATCAACTAAAATATAAGTAAAGGGGTCCATAGAAAACATGGCAGATTCCTATCCTTCACTCATTATCCATGTACAGAAAATAAGGGCATTTGAATCTATAGGTCTTTAAACACCGAAGTGACGACCGTCGATTCGGCTCCTGGCCAACTGCTCAGGCAATGACTGATGACTAAAGGGATAAGGGACAGAAGATAAAACAACAATCTTTTCATAATAATCAACAAAACCCACACAAAGAAGTCATTGAAATTAGAAAGTTGGGTTTGCCAAGGGAAATCAAGTCAGAAAAACAACAAGCAAGTGGATTCATTAAAAGTTCCCTATGGTTGGATCCACTAAAATATGTATTATAGCATTTCATTAATATTCCTTGAAAGTTCTTGTTGTGCCTCTTTCGTCACCTTAGTGAGAAAAATAGAGGTGCTTGCAATCTCAGTTGGGTCTACTGAGTAGGACAGCTGCAAAGAAAAGAGTTAGAAAAAGAGATAGAAAACAATAACTAAGAATTAAACTAAAAAATGAGATAACAACTAAATTTATGAGCATAGCGACATAGAGACAAAAAGAAAAATGAGAGCCATGTCACCAATGATAAGGTTGATATTAGTGAAAGAAAACACCGAGAAGCAAGGGAACTATGAATCCCTTCTTCCTCCAAGGGAGGGCTCTTGGACCCCCACAAGTAATCTCTTCTTACAACAAATAAAAATGAAAAATGGTGAAAGAACTCTTTGATAATCCACTCAGGGGGTGAGATGGATTGCCTAATGCAATGGTGCAAATATACTCTTAGCAAGGATAGAGTCCTCAAGAGAATAATGGCATCATAACTTTGTTTTGAATTCCTTGAAAAATGAAGTGTATCCATGGCCTTTTTATAGCATTCCTTTGAGCTATTGTTCAACTAGTTTATAGTGTGTAATGAGGCTAATTAGGGCATTTCTAGGTCTTTGACCAGCCATCAAGTCAAATCCAGTCCATATTTGAGTGTCAAATCGGCTTGGAAGCTGAACCATAAGTGGGTGGGAGGCCGACCACTCTCATAAATGCGTCGTTTCTCAGGTGTGCGGCTTTTTGCGATAACAATAGCGCATCGTGTGCATGTGTGCAATTTCTGCATTCCTATTTCACATATGTGTACGCGCGCCTAGTGTCTTCATAGCACCCTTCAATTTTTCACCACTTTGTATAGTTTTTGACCCTTTATGAATTCTTTGGTGTTAATTCAGGTCCATGGATGACTTCATCACTGTTTGACGATGTTGAATTCTTGTAACCATGTGCGGACGAAATTTTAGTGATAACAGATGCCCCCTGATGGATGAGGTTAGGAGCATACGTGTAGTCAAAATACATCAATGTGTCTTCTACTGAAAGTGTTTTTGTAAGAGAGAGTAATAGTGGGATCGTCTAGAGCGATCCGTTGGAGGGAAAAAGGAACTGGTAGAACCCAACCTTCCATGAGATGTGTAAAAAAAGAAAACTGTGTACAAATGAGGTGGGCATGCCCCATGCTCATATCATGTAACTCAAAAAAAGAGGAATGAAGTGTTGGTGTAGACAAATGAAGCGCCTTCGGGGGTGGTCATGATAAAGGCAGAAGACAATTTTGTGGATGGACATACTCTGAATAGTAGGCAGTGATCGCGGTAATAAGTATCACTGATTATGTGGGCATTGATAGTCTAGCCAAGTTCAGAGGTCGTTGGCAAGTGAAAGAACTACCTGCAATAGTCGCAAAGTAAGACCCACTGTAACATGAGAAAGTGTTGACATCGAATGTTATGGGGGTCAACGACAGCAGGGAGTAATTATGTGTCATCGTGTGTCATCCGAGATCTCTCATTTTGGTGGGTAATGAGAATCAAGATACTGTTGCCCTTCTGGAAAACTGTGCCGATGTCGACAAAAAAGGGGGATGTGACTCCTAGAAGAAAATGGCTTTGTGAAATCTACTAGGTGAGGTTAGGAAGTGGAGGAGGTACATGGCTGAAGTCAATATGTAGGAAGACTTCAGACTGCCCTTGGTTGGAGTATATGTGAGATAAAAGTGGCCGCAACCATTCAACGAGGTCAACTGTTAGGGGGATGAAAAGATTGGGGATAAGTTGTGCCATAGGTGGGACAAGGTGAAAAAATTCATAGGGAAGAGGTAAGTGGCCTGTGGGGTACTCTGAAGATATGGATGATGTCGGAAAGGGTAGATGATAAGTAGTGCTCCAACCAAGGGTGACATGGGTTGCGGTTGGCCAAAAAAGGGAAGTAGGTCGCCAAAAGTGATGACAAAAAGGTAATGTAACAACTGGAAATAAAGGCATTTGTACAATAAATAATGAATAATTGGGAAGAAGTGTACAAATACAGAAACAGGTGCCCCAGTGTGATATGGTTGGCTTGGGTAGGGCATAATTTGCTTGGAGAACTAATGGAGGGTGGGGGCCCCATGGGTGGGTTTCTGTATGTGGTAGGTGAAATGAAGGGAGATTTGCAGATGGGCAAATGGATTTGTGGATGAAGTGGAGGGTTCATGCCACTGTGGAGGTTCAACCAAAAAATAGAACCATGGAGAGATAATCTGGGAGTCCGTTGGGAAAGCTAGAAAAATGAGGAGAAGGAGTATGTGGCTGATTTGCGACATGATGTAAAACTATCTGGACTCCCATCCCTAAAGGGTTTTTTGAAAAAACAATATGAGTGTCCAAAGCGCAAAAGGGTGCTATGAATGAGACAACTCATGTGGGTAAGAGTGCTACCAAGTGACAGTACCGAAGATGCAATTGGAGGTGTGGGTACTGCAGAGCCCAAAATGGGGATCCTAGAGGCAAATGTCAGAGGGTGTGACTGGAAATGTAAGTGAGATTTAGAGGGAATGACTACATGCCAGTGTTGAGTATATACCTAAAGGGGTTGTGTCGATGTATGATGACCAAGTACTTACACACATGAAAACCAAATACCCAATGTGAACAACATCTGAAGATAATCGAATATATGAGCATGTATTTGATAAGTGTGAATATGCGCATGCGTACCTGATCAGGGTATGAAAAATGGTGTCCCAAGGGTTTAGGATGAAAAGAGGCCCAGGGACTGTCGTGATGTAGATGATAGGATGCTGATCCCGTGGCTGAAGATGGATTGAGAAATGGTTGCCTGTAGTTCCCAGAATGGTGAGTGGAATTTTGGAAAAAAGGCCTATATATAGTTGTAGGGCCCACATTGCCACCTCATTTGTACTGGCTTCTATAGTGATTGGACGAGAAGCATTTAGAGGAGATTGTGAGATTCTGGGAGGACGAGGCATCAGATCGAGGACCCGTGAGCATCAGGTTAGTGGTTTGATCATCCCGCATAGAATTAGGGTTTAATTTTTGGGCAAGGGTTGTATGGAGGGCCATAGAGGGGGTGTTTATGGGTGTGGGCCCCACATGTACGGGTGATCCTATAGTATGCATGCACACATGCACGCCTGTCCACTGGATAGGCATGCATGGGAGCGTTGGTAAGGGGGTAGAGGGCGTGCACTATGGGCGTGCCTGTAGATTGAACAGGCATGCATATGTTCGTGCCATTAGAATGAATAGGCACACCTCATAGCGCGCATGTGTAGTGAACAGGTGCGCATACATGCACGCCTGTGTAGTGAACAGGTGCGCACACCTGCGCGCCTGTGTGGTGTACAGGCATGCATCTGTGCACGCCTGTGGGTTAAACAACCGTGCTGTGGAGGCAAGGTTTACGGGTGTAAAACTTGTCTCTTTGATGTTGT
>ML833293.1:43567-55299 GCA_009831015.1 Picea engelmannii
GAGGGTCAACCATTAGGAAAGACGGGGCTTTATTGGCTTAAGATACATATGGCCAACTTATATGGTGGTGGTGTAGACAAATATTTTTTTGAGGGCCGACTAACATTTGTTATAGAAAAATGATATGAAAAATGACTGATGTTCAGTCACTTAATATATCTACTACACAAATTAACTGTGTATATGACAGTTAACATTGGTTGTTATTTGAAGCTATATGGATTAGTTGTGTATATAACAGTAACATTGGTTGTTATTTGAAACTAAACTTGGAATATATATGCGCTGTATATCTGTAGGCCAAATCTGCTATAGTTGTTGAAGTATTTAAATTTGTCTTTTTTTGCCCCTTGTTCTGACTGAGTATTGGGATATTGAATTTTACATGGTTTGGCATTTTCAAATGTCTTGGCATGAGAGATTATGAGCTTTATATTTGGAGTGAAAATCTGTTATGGTTGTTTCGAATTGCTACAATTTGAATTCTATGAATTTTCTCTTCTGCTCAATGTATATATATAGAACACTTGCATGCTATGTGTGAATTTGTTGTGCTAGCCAAAGGATACAAAGAAATACCTGCAATGACTTCAAGTTGTATTATTGATGATATAATTGTCTACTAAATGTCAAACCAATTGTCAGAGGTTTCAGTGAAGGCTCTGGAATTTTTGTTGCTCAGCTATCTCATTGGTATATAGGAGCTTGTATTGGATGGTAGTTGTTTTGACATACCCAAGAATGTACAATATTATTTTGATCCTATCTAAAAATAGGGACTTACTCTCTAGTATATTTTTGCAGTCTTATTACGCATGATTTCACTTGAGCTTTTGGACTTTAGCTCAACAATTGCGAGTTCATGTGATAACACACCTGAGACATAACCTAGTGATCCTAAACATCATTAGACAAGACCCCCTTTACCATTGGAAGTTAGTCCTCCTCCTCAACCAACCTTTCCTAAGACCGATGATATAGATTTAAATATTGATATGGCTAGTATCTTAGCAAAGGTTAATGTAACTGTCCCTCTCAGTATTGATATTGTATTTTTTTTTAAATACCTACGACACAGTCTCTATTGCAACATATTGGAGTGTCGCTCCCATAGAAACCACATCGGAGATGATACCTCTTAACGTCGCTCTTTCCACGTTCTAGGCATCTCTCTTGCCACCTTCAAGACGTCAGTCTTGCCACGTTCAAGACGTCTCTCTTTCCATGTTCCAGATGTCTCTCTTGCCATGTTCAAGACGTCTCTTTTGCCACATTCCAGTCGTCTCTTTTGCCACATTCAAGACGTCTCTCTTGCCATGTTTTAGATGTCTCTCTTGCCACGTTCCAGACATCTCTCTTGCCACGTTTTAGATGTCTCTCTTTCCATGTTCAAGACGTCCCTCTTGCGATGTTCAAAACATTAGTCTTGCCACCTCCAAGATGTCGCATTAACGACAGAATCTATGTCATTAGAAAAGAGACGTCATGTGAAACGACATTTGAGGGGGTACGTTGTTTGTCATTCTTCCGACAATATAAAGTGGTAATTGCATCAAACGCATCGTCGGAATTTGACCCAAATGTACTAGTGACTGCTTCATAGTGCGGGGAGAGAAGAGTCCCTTCACTGTGGTGGAGGATGTGTATTTTTTGACTGGGCTCCCATTTCGGAGAACGTCCCTATCGGTGGAGCTGGTGCTACCGAGGGATACGCCATTATCGACAGTTGGACGGAGATATTGTCCAGGGCTGAACTATATGTCTGTCATAGTTGTGAGAATTGGGGCGATGGATGCCCTAGTGCATTGTTGTATAACAACGATGATTGTGAGAGTTTATGGTTTGTTGGTGATGCAGCAGATCAGTGGTGGCCAGCTGATGGTGATGGAGAGAGTGTTGGCCGGAGAGCACTTCACTTGGGCGATTATGCTACATGCCAGGATGGTAGGGTAGCTGGACCACTGTTGGTCCATGGATACAGGAGAGTTTGCCTTCGGGTCCATCCTGGTGGCCTAGTTTCTAGAGAGGGTGCCGATGTTGCACCCTAGGATTTTATTGGGTGCGCCTGGGGCACGAGAGCCGCGTTTGAGGTGGTGGTTGACTATGTTGCTTCGCCATGGTGGTGGTGAGGGTGGCCACTTATTTACTGTAGAGGCGGCGCAGGTATGGTGGTAGATGCCGCAGGTGATATTGTGGTAACCCTATGCAGGGGTTGACTTTCGGGAGGATTCAAACATGGTGCTACCTCCAGGGGAGGTATTTGACCATTGAGGTATGTTGATGATGTTGATATGTATTTTTGTGTGTTTTTGAGATAGCATGGAATATGTATATGATATATATGTTGATACTATTTGTTGCTTGTTTGTATGTGCAGATGTGGCACCTCGCGGGTGCAAGGTGGAGCTGCAGAGAGCATCGGCTCGTCAGGAGCCGGAGAGACTACCGCGGGGGGAGAGACATAGACATGAGGATGCCACAGTGTGACCAAATGATCCAGAGAGGGTAGTGAGGAGATGACATTTTGATGACCCTAGTGTTGGGCCATCACATGCTCCTCCAACGGCTGTTGGAGTAGATTTTGAGGAAATACGCCGTCGTGTGGAGGCGGTGTTAAAGGATGTGCCTGAGGGCATATGGTCTCAAATATAGGATGAGGGTATCCTGGAGAAGTGTTTGGGGGTTATGCCACCATGGTGGGCTGTAGTACGAAGAGCAGCAGTGGCTGGTGCTGCGATGACTGGATGACTATCGCCGGGGCATGAGGGACTAGTAGGGGGTGGACCACCACCACCTGAGGGAGGGGAAGGTGGTGCCGGGCTGCCACCACCTAAGGGAGGGGTAGGCGGTGGTGATCTAGAGGCACCATGAGTGGTGCTTTATGTATTGATGTATTTTTTGTATATAGGCTGGTGAGCCCATTTTGTATCGATGTGCTGCATTGGCCTATGGATAGTTGTATTTTTGTATGTAAATATTTTGATGGCATGGTGGACCTTTTGATATATACATGAGTATACATTTTGAGATATATGTGGTGTTTACATGTGTTGTGTTAATGTATTAATGATGTCTAATCTATATATGCGATGACAGGTTGTTGATATGTTTATGTATGTGTAGAGGTAGCTTGATGTGATATATGTTAGTCTAACACAATATTAGCTGGATTATCTGTAATTTGATTCAATTGTCTCGGAATATGTGTAAATGTAATGGAATCAAAATGTTGAGATAAAAGTGTAACCTGCAGGTATTTTCAAAAGAGATAAGGATCGCGGATGTGATACAGATTGTTGAGCTGGAGTACGACTAGTTGAGAGTCGAGAAAGACGCTAAGGTGACGAATATGATGATGACGGGCATCGGCCAGGAGGCCGATTACGACAGTGTATTGGGCTTGGTTGTTGGTCGCTGAACCCAAACATATGCCGCTCGAATGGAGCATTTCATGTGAGGGGGTGTAGAGAGCCCAAGCGACCGAAGTGAGATTTTATTTCCAACGACTGGCACCGTCAACGTAACCAATGTGGTAGGTAGGTGGAGGAAGCATATGTGAATAGCACAAATGATAGTTTTAGATGTGAGGGATGGAAAAAAAGATTAAAAACACTATAAAAGAAATAACCTAAAGTAGGCTGACTACGTATAAGCATAAAATTTCTTTAAATACAACCCGTTGATGGGTTCTTTGAGAGAGAGGCCTTCGGGGGAGGCTAGGATGTATGCGCCTTTGGTGAGGCAATGTTGGATAATGTATGGGCCATGCCATAGTGACTCGAATTTGCCATGGCCAAAGGTATCATGAGCGATATCATAAGCCAAGACAAGGTCACCTTCGCAAAATGAACGAAGGTTGACATATCGATCAAAGGTAGCCTTGGATTGTTTTTTAGCTGTCTCATTGTTCTGTAATGAAGATCGACGATCTTCATTCCGAGACTCTAAGTTCAGCAAGCGCTGCTCCATTGGAGCAGTGTCCGGTAATAGCTCAATTGCAGTGCATAAGGTGGGAATTTCACACTCGATGGGAAGAGTGACCTCAACCCCATGGACTAGATGAAATGGTGTGAAACTAGTAGTTGTTTTCACAGCCATACGGTAAGCCCATAGCGCAGAAAATAACATATAATGCCAATTGGTTTTATGTTTATTAACCATGCACTGTAACATGGTCTTGAGGACCTTGTTGACTGCTTCGACCTGTCCGTTAGACTGAGGGTAATATGGTGAGGCAAACTCGTGAGAGAATCCTAACCGAGATGAGAGTTCAACGAAGATCTCACTCTTGAAGTGTTTCCCATGATCGAAAACAAGTTGGAGTGGTACTCCAAAGAGGGATATGACGTGGTTAAAGAAAAAACACGTTGCAGTGTCAGCGATGTTGTTGAAGGTGGGCATAGCTTCTGCCCATTTGGTGAAGTAATCGATGGTGACAACAATGTATTTGTGACCATTGCTGGAGGGGGGATTACAAGTCATGAAGTTGATGCCCCATTTACAAATAGGGCCAGCAGTGATGACGGGATGCAGAAGAGTGGGGGGATCTCGGGATTTATTGGCGTAGAGCTAACATTTCTCACATCTTTTCATGGTGTGAATGCAATCGTGAAATAAGGTAGGCTAAAAGTAACCAGCTCGGATAATCTTTTGAGAAGTGGATATGCCCAAAAGATGGCCCCCATGTGCATCATTGTGGCAGTCGTTTAAGACTTTATCAGCCTCGTCAATAGTCAGGCATCGATGAAGAATGGTGTCAACTCCCCGCCGGTATAGGATGTCTCCGATGAGGAGGTAGTGGGGGGCCTGATGGTGAATATGATGACAATCATCTCGTGAAAGGTGGTTACCGAACTTTTGAGTTCGAAAGTAGACGAGGAGGTCGCCATACCAAGGATCATCTGAAGTGATGTATAAGAGATGTTCATCTGGAAAGTCGGTGTTAACGGGGGTATTGGTGGAGTCAGAGGGGAGGGTCGTGACAAGTTCGGCGAGAATGAGTGCCTTCTTACTCTTGGGTGTTGAGAACTCAAGGTCATACTCTTGAAGGATAATGATCCATCGAGAAAATTTGATGTTATCTTTTCGACGACTGAGCAAGTACTGCATAGGGTTGGAATCTACTATGACCTTTGTTGTGCAAAGTAGAATGTAGTGGCGTAGTTTCTGGACTGTGAGGACGACTGCAAGAGCAATTTTCTCTTCATGTTTATACTTCAAGGGTGGCCCTGAGAGGTTTTTACTAACATAATAAATGACATGCTCACGATTTTCATCACCTAGCTGGACAAGAATTCCTGCTATTGATACAGCTGATGCTGATATGTAGAGGATATAGTCGTGATTATAGTCAGGTGCACTAATTAAAGGTGCATTGGAGAGAATTTTTTTAAGGTCGTCAAATGACTATTGGGCATGGTCGTCCCAGTGAAAGGGGATGTCGTGATGTAGTAAGTGAAGGAAACCATGTGTGCGTATGGCGTAGTTTGGGACAAACCGTTTTAGAAAGTTATCTTTTCCTTGTAGGCTTTGAAGTTGACGTAAATTCCTGGGAGGTGGAATTTCAGTGATAGGTTGGAATTTGAGGCGGTCCATGGTAATACTGCTTTGGGAAATGATAAAGCCGAGGAGGTGCCCTGCGGTGACACAGAACACACACTTGAGAGGATTCAAGTGGATGTTGTACTGACGACATCGTTGAAAGATGATTCATAAATCATCAAGATATTTGGTGTGTTTCTTGGATCGAGTTGTGAGGTCGTCCAAGTAGGCTAGGATGATATGAGCCAGATCATGAAAGATGTATGTCATAGCCCATTGGAAAGTTGCACCGACATTCTTTAAGACAAAATGCATGACACGATAGGAAAAAGTACCCCAAGGGGTAGTGAATGTAGTTTTATACTGATTGGTGGGGTGAATTTGAATTTGATTATAATCAGAGAATCCATTCATAAAGGATGGATCCTCGTGGCCTACGCAGTTGTCGATAATTTGATGGATGAAAGGCATTGGAAAGTTGTCTTTGGTACATGCATGATTGAGATCATGAAAGTATGTGCAAACGCGGATAGTGCCCTATTTTTTGTTAATGGATAGAGGGTTGGAAACCCATGAGGTATAGGCGATGGGGTAAATGAACTCGACAACGTGTAATTTGTCAATTTTGGCTTTGATGGCCACTTCTTTGGATGGGTGTAGAAGTCATTGTTTTTGATGAACTGCTGTAATTTCGGGCCAAGTGTCGATGCGATGTTCGATGATAGAGGGATCGAGGCCAATAATTTCAGTGTATGACCAGGCAAAAATATCTTGATATTCCTGGAAGAGGGCTTTATAGGCAGTGATATCCTGAGGAGTGCAAGAAGCTCCAATGGTGATTTCCTCATTGATGCCATTTTTAAAATGTTGGCCATGTTGCCTTCTTCAAAATCATTGGGGGCAGGAATGGGGTTTTTGAACCAGTCGATAGGCCCTGATGGGATAAAATCCTTGGTTTCGATTGCATAGATGGGGTGTTGGTTGGGAGGCACGGAGGCTTCCTGTGGAAAGAAGAGTGCACGGTGGTGTAGCGCATCCTAGGGATAGTCCAGGTGGTTTAACTCTTTGATTATTTCTTCATCGTAGTGGAAGTGACGAGAATACAAGGGGTCATGAGGAGTGATATCGATAACTGTTGTCATGTGGTTTCCCTCTGGTGAGGAAGAAGCAGGGGAAACAATGCTAGGATATGGTGAGGGTTCACTTGACATAAACCAGATATTGAAGTACTGAGGGGTACCCATGGTAGTTGGGTGTAAAATCTCCATAGGGGAATGAGAGGGAGAGTTGGGGGGATTGGGGGGTGAATCCTCAGATAAGTCATCTAAGAACCATGGAGGCGTTGGAAGGGCCTCGGGTTCGAGAGAAATGACATGAAGAGCCTCTAGTGACGAGGTAATGTCAAATATCGACTCTGTGGGCCATTGAAGTAGGTTCAATTGGCGTTGCCTGTATTCAAGGATCATAGGACACTGGTATGTAAAATGATCTAATGAGTCACATAGAGAGCAAGGGCGTCTCATACATTCATTGACTGAAGTGGTGACATAATGGATGTCAATGATATTTGTTGAGGAGGACGTAGCAAGACTCAGGTTTCTCTGGAAGCTCTGGCATACTGCGGCTAATGTCTACCAAAAGCATGGAAGTTCTAGGAAATGGTGGGTATAATGGCCATATTCTAAACATATAGCACAAGTGAATTTGGTCTGCAACCCTTTACTACTGGAGTGGGGGGTAGTAGTGGCAGTACTGGCTATAGTAGTGAGTGTTGGGGGAGTTTGATTGAGTGGAATCAAATTCTGTAACTCTGGTAGAGATGGGCAGTTGTTGGTTTGGTGTCCCTCTTTCTCACATAGTGCGCAAGGAGGTTGGATGTGGGGAGGAAGTGGAGCGGTGGGTTCCTTCTTCTTTCACCTGCCCCCAGCTGTGGAAGGGGGATTAGTGAGTGGGGGTGTAGGGGGTATGGTGGGAGTAAGTATGGGAATCATCATGGGGATTCTTTCTATTTCAGGGCAAAGGGATGGTCGAGGGACCATCTCTGGTGGGTGTAAATACCAAATTGGAATTGATAACACCATATTAGGTAGGGTAAGTGTTGCGGTTACCTAGAAATCTTTGATGCCTGGTGGAGGGTAAAAGAAGGGAATTTGGGTGATGGCTTGGGGAACTGTCTCCCAAACTGGGATATGTCCTTGGGGAGAGGTGGAATCGTGGACTGGTGGGGTTGATGAGTGTGCAGGAGGTTCTTGAGGGGGGATTTCTATGACTAGTGGGACGTCATATATGGTAGACGCCTCTGTAGGAGGAAGGGTATCCTCTGTGTGAGTTCTGTTAGATGATACAATGCACACTTGATTGGAAGGATGAAGGAGTGGTGGTGCTCCATGGTAAGTTCCTAATAATGATGGATGTTTGAAAATTTTGGGACCCATCTTGACCAGTGGGTATGCATTGTGGCTCGTGTGAATGAGAGGAAGAATGTTATCGATGTTGGCAGATGGATTAGGCTTGTAATGTGAGACTTGGTCAATAGTAACGATATTCCCATTGTGAGGGAACATCATTGTCCAAAGGACGAAATATGCCATTGCCTTCATAGCATACATGTAGCTACGACCGAATAGGATATTATAATTGAGTGCGGCATCAATAACTTCAATGTCGATGAGAATAGTCTTGCCCCCGAGTTTGATGGGGACATTTTGGAAGATTCCTTCAGGAGATGATCGTCATCCTTCATAAGCTCATAAGGTGATGGCAGAGGGTACGAGTTCAGGGGAACCAAGTTTCTTCCATATAGTTTTGGACATAATGCATGTAGAGGCCCCTTCATCGATGATACACCGATGAACTCTGATGTTCCATATTTTTGCTGGTATTTGAAAAGCGATCAAGGAAGGAAGGCAAGGTTCTTTGCTATCAAGATCAAAGGTAATAAGTCAGGTATCTGTGGGTTCGACTGCCCCCAAGGAAGAAAGTAATGATTTTCACTAAATGGGACAAGTCTGGAGGACCTCCAAAACTGACATGGAAGCCAGGGATTGTGCTAAGTCATCTACCAAACTATAGTTATGAGCTTCCCTAGCCTGTGCGTTGTGGACATTCCTGCGCAATGGGATGCGAGGGATGCGAAGAGGTGGCTCGGTGGTAGGGTGAGGAATCACCAATGGGGGTCTCGTCGGTGTAGGGTTTGTATCTAGAGGGATGGGAGGAGACTCAGCAGGTGTATGATACTATCAATTACGTGTTTGCAGAAGGATTTCTTCCTCACTAGTGAGGAGAATTGTGTGATCTGCTGGATTGTTTGGGTTGAGGTATTGCCCTACCTGAGGTGGGGGATGTTGTGTGTCATGTTGGGTGTTTATCACACCTTGATGTGGAATAGTATTCTGTAGCATGGTAGGAGGGGGTTGTTGCACGTATTATTGTGGTGCCTACTGAGGGGCAGGCAGTGTTGGAGGATGGGGAAGACTACCGGAGTCTTTCAATCATTTGCAATCAGTGATTTGGGGGAAATGATGAGTGTAATGCCTGAACTCACCAAAAAGGGCACAAGGGAAGTTGGTTTTAACATTATTGTTATTTATCCCTTGGTGCCTATTATTATTGCCCCACAGGGGGTTTTGATTCCCTTGGTTCTGGTTTCCCCTAGTGGATTGGTGTTGCTGGGGTTGATTCCCGGCTTGACCTGGGTTGTTGTTGTTACTGTTTCATCCTTTCTTTTTGACATTGTTTGATGAGTGGGTCAGATTGGCCATATTCATCTATTTGAAATTTTGGTATTGCTGAACAATAAAGGGTTGAACAAAATTCACCCCTGCATGAGGATGTGGGGGAGCCATGGGTTGTGGGGGACGAGGAAATGGGAAGTATGGATTCTGTGGTGGTAATAATCCATAAGGTACATAGGAAGGCGTAGTGCTTTCACTAGTACTATAAGCTGAGGTAGAGGGGGTACCAAAGTTTGTTTGAATAGGTGGATGTATGGGGGGTGCCAACGATGGTCCATTGATGGTTGGAGGTATAGTAACAGGGTATGGTTGTTGATAAGGGGGTGGGGGGTAGTAAGAAGTGCCCCCGTATGCCGGTGGGTATTGAGGTGTTCCATACATCAGTGGTGGTTGGGGTTGTGGACCATAGTGAGTGGTGGTACCAATTAGTCTGTCTATTGAGTGAGACATCCCAGGTTTGTCTTGGCCAAATGGCACAGGTTTTCGAAGATCAGGAAGTATAGTGTTTAAGTACCCAGACTGTGCATAGATGAGGTCATACTGTTGAGCCTTACTGATTTCTTCCTCTTCAGATTGAGGGAAGGTGGAAGATACATCCTTACCAAGGAGAGATACAAGTGATCTAATAAACCAGTGAAGACATTGTTGCTTGGTGGTTTCTACTTTGCACAAACTACGTTGCCTACACCACTCGTGAATGTGGTCAGCGATATGTGTGGCTGAGGTTTGTTTGAAATTAGAAAGTAGTTCTAGACCATTGTCGTGGCACATTGGTAATTGGAATAAGGTCAAGAATGCTTTGGCCAAGGACTCAAAAGTCATGTGGAACCCTGATTTTTCTTCTACATACCATTTGGCCGATGGTCCAGTGAGTGTGCGTTGAAATAATCGCAGTTTGATGGAATCATCCATAATTCTATTGGAAGAGCACCATAGGTGAAAGTTCATGACATGGTTGGCAAGGTAATCGCCTGCTTTTCCTTCAAACTTTGGTATGTCCGAAGGTAGTTTGGTGGGAGTTGCAAGCCATGTGGGAGCATGCAATATAGGATCATTGGTGAGTTTGCTTAGATCTGGTATGCTGAGAGAGGCCAAATATGGCATCTATAGTGGGGGGGGAGGATTAGCTCTAGCCATGGTGTAAGTTTGTTGTGAACTTGACCCTTGAGGGGGGCTAGGTGGGTTGGTACTTCCCCCTTGAGGGGAAGCTGGTCCCCCGCTTCCATGTAAGGGAGAGCGAGTGGATGGAGGACCTTGGGAAGTGGACCCAAGTAATGTAGAACCAAGAAAAGCTAATCCTAAAATAGTAGCACTCACAGAAGTGTGTGAAGGAGGTGTCGATGAGTGGGCAAGACCAGATACTCCCCCTAAGATAGGAGGGAGGTTTAGCAAGCATCATGAATGAAGGGGTTTCTGTGGGTCCCCTATGATGTCCAACTAGTTGCGTGAATGTGTGAAAATGGTCGTGAGAGTAATAAAGAAACAAGATCCTTTTCATTGAAAATGTTGAATTTTACACAATATATATATCCAAATCAAACTGTAATTAGAGGTGCATCACACATAAAATGTTTTGAAAAAGAAACATATATCTGGGTAAGTGGGTTTTGTTTATGTGGGGAATCAAAAAAGAAAACAAACTCTCATGTCCTAGAAGACGTAACGTCCTTCCTCTCAAATAACACTGGACCTTCCAATAATACTCAACAGTGGGGTCTGAAGTCACTGGAAGAAAAACTAGTGAAGGATGAAATAATTGGTTATAATGAGGGGTAAAGGGGGCATATCCCGAAAGAGCTGGCGATATTTCCCAATAGCCACACAAAATCCAATCAAGGTGCAATTGTAGCCCACAATTTCCACCTGGGTAGATGTCCTAAAATTTGGTCACTAGGTACCTCGTTCAAAGTGTGACATTTAGAGTTTTGGCCTAAGAAATGGGTCACGGGCTAGATCCCGTCCAAGAGGTGGGTGTCTCAAGGGGAGACACACAAAACAACTAGACCTTAGCCTTCAAACTTTCACAAGTATATCCCTACCTTATGGTGTTAGGAACACATGAATTGGAGGATTTACAGTTCCCTATTTGACAACTTCTATGGTTTTTACAATGTGAGAACCAGATAACAGGGAGTTATTTGGATGCCTATCCCTGAAATCCTACCTAGACTAAAAAAATTCTTTTGGCACCTCATGTGGAGGAAAACTTACTGAGTATTTTAGAAATATTTTAGATGTAGTTGTTTTGGGAGGTTGGGGGTGCAAACGAACCTCGTTGATTCAAAATGGGAGTGGATAGTTTCGTCAAGAAAATGGTGGGGTGTTTTCAGAATCCCTTTGGAGGAAACTTATTTTGACCTCCACGTTTCAAGAAGAAGCTATGTGAGTGATAAGCGACTTTTGTGTGTGAGTGAAAGTGTGCCAATTTTTAGTGAATTAGATGTCACCTTGTTGCAT
>ML833293.1:55399-65658 GCA_009831015.1 Picea engelmannii
ACCAAACTATGGATAATTGACTTGAAGATCACATTGAGATAATTAATGGAAATAATGGATGCATGTTTCTAGAACATGTCAACAAAAACCTAAAAGGTTCTAAAGAATGTTTATTGGTCAATTCTTCATGTAGTATGGTCTATAATTAGTTGAATGGTTGAGGACTAAATTGATTGGGGTTCTTGGTAGAATATCACTCAACGTTACCATGGAATAAATCAATCCTAATGGTTTCTTTGAGGGTGCATATATTAACCTCAATGAATTAACAAAATGTACAAGGGATTACAAGATCAAAAGAAACATGTGTATGGTGCATTGACAATAACTATTGAACCAATTCATTGTCATTATTAAGTGGGCATCAAATGACATGTATAAGTTGAATTGATAGTTCAAGTGACATGTAAAGAAGAGGAGCAATTGTAACTATCTCTTAGATATGGGCCATAAGAATATGAATTACTAGAGATTGAGAGAGGGAGGTAGAAGTTTGAAAATTAAAATTGAGAAAGGATGCAATTATAGGTCTCTACAATTGGAAAAGACCACCAAAGTGGAAGACATTGAAAAACACCACCAAAGTGGGAGACTGGTTACTTTTTGAGCAATTTACTACACAAGTAGGTCACTCATGTCTTACAAAAATACAATAAGTTGTCAATTTGAAGTTATATTATATGAAGATAATGAAGTATTCGTTATAACTATTCCTTTAGTCAAAGGGTCTCTACAATTGGAAAAAACCACCAAAGTAGAAAACATTGGAAAAGACCACCAAAGTGGGAGACTGGTTCCATTTTAAGCAACTTACTACACAAGTAGGTCACTCATGTCTTACATGAGAGATGTGACCAAGACTCATGACAATACGTAGGACATGTGAAGTATAGAGGGAGATTTTCTTACCCATTATCATTAGGTCTCACTAGATAGTTTCAAGATGTGTTTTGTTAATCTAGTCCAAATATAAATGACTCTTGGCAATGAATATTTCTTTCTCTTGTTATGAAATGAAGAAAACAGAAAAATGAAAAACTTGGCATGAATTACATAATCATGTTAATCATTGAGTTTTTGAATGAAATTTTTGTTTGAGGCCATAACTAAGGGTAAATATATCATAGTGACACAGACCCCCTGCCCACAGGCTGAGATCCGTGCAGGATCATCACTAAAACCACACTAAGGGTTAATCAAACCCTTTGTTTAAGCCATGGAAAATTTCTGGCTTCGAAAGTTGGATGCTCTTGACGCAATGTCAGAACTTTTACAATCGTCAAAATCTGAAACATCAATGAAGGTTGACTCCTCCAACGCGAAAAGAACATGCCATCTTTTACCCACTAGTTTCGGCTTTCAGGAATTTGAGCAAACAACCAACAATCATTCCTCTTCCCTTATGATTCCCCAATCTCTGAAATGTCTGAATGTCAAAATGGGCTCAACATCCCATGGAATGAAATATCGATGGCCTTTCGGGATTTTCACCGGGGCTTGACCCCTCTTTTGACTACGCCGCACGTATCCTTTGACTGATACTTGGGACCCACCTTTCACCGTTTCTCTCTTCACGATTTCAGGAGTTGTGTTGACCATGCAATTTCACTTCTTGAGTCCTGAAACCTTGAAACCCGATTGGTACCCAATGATTATTATCCCTCAACCTTTTTGAGAATTTTTTCTTTCCCTCTTCGGGATTTCGCGAACTGGGAGTTTGAAACTCTCGATTCCAAAGTCACTGCCTCCTCTACTTCCCGAACCCCAGAAAGATGAAATACCAAAAATCCACTCCAAAGGCACGTCGTGCTTCATGACTTCAATATTTTCAATGCAAAGACCCCCGACTCCTTGTCATCGAAATTTCCGGAATGCCGAACCCCAAAATACTGAAATGCTGAAATTTCATACCTGAAAATCTCTTTCGTGATTCGAGAATTAGAGTGACCAAGGATTTTGGCCTGCACTCCCAAATTACGAATCCCAAATCCCCAAAATGATCTGTCGGCTCAAACTAACCACAATCAACAGTTCAATTTGACTCTTGATGTCAGGGTGGAGAATTCATCCAACTCCTAACGACCTTATATCTCCCCTGGATCCTACAGTCCTCACAGTTTCGCGAGTTCTCCACAGAGAATTCTGACCACTAGATGCACTCCTCAATGACTTTTTCCTAAACGAATCGGTGTTCTCCCTCCCAAAATTTAATTCTATGAGTTGATTTCGATCTCTGTCTCCCTTTCAGCACTTCAAAAGTGTTACCCTTCCTTAGCTTTCACTTGTAAACTCAAGCTTCCCAAAAGGATCCCTGCTCGCACTCCTTGTGAGAAATCTTCAAATAACCTATCGTTATTTGAGTCTCCGACCTTGTGCACTCTTTGCAACAATGGTCCTCTCAATATTCCCCTCAGTTGATAATTTCTAAGGCTCCAACCAGCCTGTGCACACCTTGCATAACTCTGTGCTTCACTTGCACTTCATTTGGTATGAGAACAACAGTATCTCTCCTGAGCTTTCTGAGATGAAACTCAAACCCCCGTCAACACACACCTTGCAGACGTTCACTAAACTCCTTTCAAGAATTCTCAAGAAGAGAAACAATTGAAACTCATTCTTCTCTTCTCTCAGACTTCATACATTCAATATGAAATCATACACACAATGCAGCATTGAAACAAGTGCATAACAGAGAAACAAATCAACTGTAAACATACCATTCAACAAATGTAAATAGTAAGAATCATAACACCATGAAAGTTGAGTCAAAGATTCATATATTAATTCAAGTGCACCTGTACATGGGTTCTTCTCTACAGCTCTCTGCTACAGCTCTACAACTTATGAAATCTGAATGATCATCCAAAATTACAATGATACAAGGGTGAGGGTGTCTATATCCGTTTTCCCTTCTATGTTTCTAAATTGTTTAATCTAACATTCATATCTACCTAATTTACATTAACAGACTTAAATGCCTATTACATCTGATAAATGAGAATAATTTCTCCAGATCTGTTCATATCTCCAAGACATAAATGTAAGTATGCTTCTCCTAGCTATTACATTAATGATTCAGATTTCAAAATTCAAAACATTTTCATAAAAACATGTCCTTTTTGCATTCGCGTGTTCAGTTGTTCCTTTGACTAAGCACGTGCTTTGGCTTTCTACGATGCTCTTGCATCATACTCCCTCACTTGAAATTTTTCATGAACTCCTATTCATGAGCTCTTGCATGGTCTGTCCATGCCTATGAATTGTTGCTTCATCCTCCCAACTGGCATCTTCAACTGGATGTCCCTTCCATTTGAACAAGTATTCAAAATACTCTTTTCTCCTAGTCTTTTTGCTAACCCTTTTTTCAATTATGCTTTCCATCTGTGGCTCTACATCTACAGGCATTTGTTTTTTCCATTGAATTTCTTTATGTTCCTCCTCTGCTCCTGCTTCTTCAGCTCTGTAAGGGTACAAATCCACAACATTGAATATCAGTGAGATTCTGACCCCATTGGGTAATTCAATCTCATATGCATTTGCCCCAAATTTCCTTATGACCTTGCACAGTCCAATCTTTTTCATCTTCAACTTATTATATGTTCCCCTTGGGAACCTATCCTTCCTCAGATGTGCAAGAATCAGATCACCAAATTCAAATTGAAGTTATCTCCTGTGTTGATCTTCTCTCCACTTGTATTCTTGACTTGAACTCTGCAATCACTCCTTAATTTGGCTGTGAAGCTCCTTCATTCCTTCTGTAAATTCCTCTACACTAGCACTCTTGAATTCATTTTGTTCTGAATCATTGAATTCATAAAATCCCCTTGGCTACATTCCATATACAATCTGGAATGGAATTTGCCCTATGATTCTATTGAGTGAATCATTATAAGTGAATTCTGCCCATGGCAGAATGTGATCCCATTGACTATGGTGTTCAGTCACTAAGCTTCTTAAAAAATCTCCCAAGCTCCTATTTACGACCTCTGTCTATCCATCCGTCTGAGGATGATGTGCTGAGCTAAAAGACAAAATTGTCCCTAACTTCTTCCATAAGGTCCTCCATAAATTCCCTACGAACTTGGTATCTTGATCAGACAGGATACTCTTTGGCAAGCTGTGAAGTCTGATGACTTCCTTGAAAAACAAGTTCACAATATGTGTTGCGTCACTGGTTTTCTGGCATTGTATGAAATGTGCCATTTTTTAAAATCTGTTGACTACCAAAAAGATCGAATCATATCCTCTCTGTGTCCTTCGCAATCCCAATATGAAATCCATGCTCAATGTGTCCCACGACCTTTCAGGTATGGGCAATGGTTGGTATAACCTTGTATTTTGTCTTTTTCCTTTCTTGTGCTGGCAAATTCTACACCTGCCCACAAATTTCCTAACATCTGTTCTCATCCCTGGCCAAAAATATGAGCCATTGAACTTTGAGAATGTCTTGTCATGACCGAAATGTCCGACCAATCCTCCACTGTGTTTTTCCTTCAGAAAATTCTTCCTCATGGAGCATTTCAGAATACATAGTTGATTTCCCTTGAAAAATAATCCATCCTGAATCATGTATTCAGTCCATTGACTTTAGTCCTTGAGAATTGGATTCTCATATGCCTCGAATGCCTCTTTAAAATCTGGGTCATCCCTGTACATTTATTTGAGGTTATCAAAACCCATAGTCTTGACTCTGAATTCCTGCATAAGCAAACATTTACTGCTCAAAGCATCAACAACTTTGTTAGCAGTTCCAAAAATATGCACAATCACAAAAGTAAAATTTTGCATGTATTCAACCCATTTAGCATGCTTTTGGTTCAACTTCTCCTGTCGAGTCACGAATTGCAAAGCATGATTATCGTTGTACAAAACAAACTCCTTGGGAACCAAATAGTGTCTCCATTTCTTCAATGCTTGTATGCCGACATAGAATTCTTTGTCATATGTGGAGTACTTAATCTTTGCTTCATTTATTTTTTCACTGAAATATGAGATCGATCTATTGTCTTGGCTCAATACTACTCCAATTTCAAATCCACTCATGTCACACCTAACCTGGAGTGTCTTGCTAAAATCTAGCAAAACCATAATTGGTTGCTCAGTGATCTTCTTCCTCAACAGATTGAAACTCTTCTCTGCTTCCTCTGTTCAGTGAAAAGATTTATGTCTTTTCTTCACCGTATCCATCATCGGTGCACTAATTCCACTGAAGTTTGGGATGAATTTCCTATAGAATCTAGCCAAACCATGGAAGCTTCGAACTTCAAACACGCTCTTCGGCAATGGCCAATTCTTAATCGCCTTTATCTTTTCCGGATCCATTTTTAATTCATTTGAAGAGATAACAAAACCCAAATAAATGAGTTATGTCCTCATAAATGATGATTTCTTCATATTAATCATCAATTTCTCTTATTGTAATCTTCTCATTACTGCAACTAAATGCTTTAACTGTTCTTCTTTTGTCTTGCTGAAAATTAATATATCATCAAGATATACAATGATGAATTTACCTATGAAATCCTTCAGGACTTTATTCATCAACCTCATGAAAGTACTGGGCCCATTCGTTAAGACAAATGGAATGACAAGGCACTCATACATCCCCTCATTCATCTTCAATGCTATCTTCCATTCATCACCTTCTCTCATTCAACTTTGATGATATCCGCTTTTCAAATCAATCTTTGAAAAAAAATTTGCTCCACTCAAGCAATCCATCAAGTCATCCATCCTTGGCAATGGAAATCTATATCTGATGGCAATCTTATTGATCACCCTCGAGTCTATACACATTCTCCAACCTCCATCTTTCTTTTGGGTTGAGCATTGTCGGAACATCACATGGACTCAAGCTTTCTCGAATCAATCCTTTGTCCATTAAGTCCTGGACCTGTCTCTTAACTTCTTCATTTTCCTGTGGTGTCAACTGATATGCTGCTTTGTTTGGAAAATTGGCTCCAGGTATAAGATAGATATGATGGCTTATACTCTTGATAGGTGACAATGAACAAGGTAGTTCATCCACTACTATATCAGCAAACTCTCCCAGCAACTCCTGGATTTATTCTGGTAAATCATCTATCCTTGTACTAGTCAAAACAATTTTGGGCTTCCTGACCACAATAAATTGCGTGTCTTCTTTCTTCTTAACCTCATCAAGAAGTTCCTTCCCACTCATGAGAAGTACAATGTTGCTCATTTTTGTTTTCACCTCTTTATCCTTAATTGGCAACAACATGTGAGTCCTACCATTTTTTTCCAGGGTGTATGTGTTCTTTCTCCCATCATGAACCATGTTTCTGTCATATTTCCACGGTATGCCCAACAATAGATGAAAAACATCCATGGGAATGACATCACATAATATTTCATCTTTATATGCTCCTATTTTAAATTCAACTAAACATTGTTTAGTGAAATTTACCTGTTGTCCTTTTTGTAGCCACGAAATTCTGTATGGGCTTGGATGTACAACAGTCTTCAGCTGTAGCTTTTCTACCATCTTTATAGATACAAGATTGTGTATGCTACCGTTGTCCACTATGACCTTGCCTACCCTATCCTTAGTTTTGCAAGAAGTCTGAAACATATTGTTTCTTTGGGTTAGGTTCTCTGCCTACTTCTTCGTCTTCAAGAGAACTTTTCTCATCATCAAAGATCTTCTGCCTCAAAATTTTATCCTTGAGCTTTGACAATGTGAGTTTCACCACCATCTTTCTTCCTATCTGGAAACTCATAGGATTTATGTTTGATTTGACCATAGACGAAGCATTTCACTTCACCTCCTCTACCTCTTCCTCTTCATTTGGCTCAAGGCAAAATATTTCTATTAGCATACTGCCTTCCCTATGAGCTTCCTCCTCTCTTCGATTGAGTTTGAGGTTTTTTTCCCTCTTCTTTAGGTTTCTGAGTTTTGTCTTGGGAAATTTCTTTGCCTTTGGTTTGACTTCTACCTCGGCCTCTTTGTCCTTGATTTTAGCTCAGCTTCTCTTCATCTTTCAGAGCTATCTAATAAGCATCTTCCACATTTCGAATGGTCATCATGCCCATCTCATCTTGAATGTCATATCACAGACCATTCATGTACCTGGAAACTTTTTCATAATCGCTTTCTCGATGACCTTCCCTGATGTTTATCCTGTAGAATTCTTCAGTGTATTCTTTCACTGACATCATCTTTTGTCTCAAATTCTGCATCCTCCAAAATAGACTGATTTGAGAATCCCTAGGTATAAATTTTGCTTTCATCTTTGCAACCATTCTATCCCAGCTTTTGATTTTCTGCTTGCCCTTGCAACATCTGTCAGCCTATAGTTCATCCCACCATAGTGTTGCATTCCCTTTAAGTCTAGTAATGACATGTTTCACTTTCTTATCTTCCTCGACATCCTCATAGTCGAAGTATTTGTCTAGATCTCTAATCCAATCTAGAAGTTATTCAACATCCAAGTTGTCTTCGTAGACTAGAATGTCCATTTTTTCTCTGGCACCTATCCTTCCAACAACCCTAAATAGGCGTTTTTATACAACATCTTCAACTGCAACTTCTTCCCCTTCATTTCCATCTTCATTTTCACTTTCAGCTTCACTGATATCCCCAGCATCGACTATGCGCCTCTATGTTGTCTCCATAGAACCAAGTCTAGCACATAACTCACACATTTCTCTTTCCACTGCTGGATTAGGCATTGGCCTATCTCTTCTTCTTGGCATCATGGATGAAAATTTTTCTCTTTTCTCTCTGCTATAGAAAGCAAAGAATTTTTTCTATGCTCTGATACCACTTGACACAGACCCCCTTCCCTCTATCCGAGATCCTCATAGGATCATCACTAAAACCATGCCAAGGGTTAATCAAACCCTTTGTTTAAGCCAAAAAATATTTCAGGCTTCACGAGTTGGAGGTTCTTGATAGAATGTCACAACTTTTACAATCACCGAAATCTGAAATGTCAACAAAGGTTGATTCCTCCAACACAAAAAGCACATGCCACTTTTTACCCACTAGTTTCAACTTTCAGGACTTTGAGCGAACAACCAACAATCGTTCCTCTTCCCTTATGATTCCCTGAACTCCGAAATTTCAAAATGTCAAAATGGGCTCAACATACCATGGAATACGAGATCGATGGCCTTTCAGGATTTTCACCAAAGCTTAACCCCTCTTTTGACTCTGCCGCATGTATCCTCTGACTGATATGCGGGACCCACCTTTCGATGTTTCTCTCTTCATGATTTCGGGAGTTTTGTTGACCATGCAGCTCCACTTCTTCTGTCCTGAAACCCCGAAACCCAATTGGTACCCAACGACTATTGTCCCTCAACCTTTTTGGAAATTTTTCCTTTCCCTCTTCAGGATTTCGTGAACCGGGAGATTGAAACTCTCGATTCCAAAGTCACTGTCTCCTTTACTTCTCGAACCCCATAAAAATGAAATTCCACTCCAAAGACACGCCACATTTCATGAATTTAGGATTCTCAATGCAAACACCCCCAGCTCCTTGTCATCGAAATTTCTGGAACGCTGAACCCCAAAATACCGAAATGTCGAAATTTCACACCTGAAAATCTATTTCGCAATTCAGGAATTAGAGTGACCAAGGATTTTGGCTTGCACTCCAAACTTATGAATCTTGAATCCCTAAAATGATTTGTCAACTCAAACTGACCACAATCAATAGTTCACATTGCCTCTTGATGCCAGGGTGGAGGATTCATCCAACTCCTAACCACCTTACAGCTCCACTGGATCCTATGGTCCTCATTGTTTCGTGAGTTCTCCTCGGAGAATTCTGACCACCGGATGCACTCCTCAATGACTTCTGCCCAAATGACTTGGTGTTCTCCCTCTTGAACTTGACTTCTACGAGTCGATTTCAATCTCCATCTCCCTTTGATCACTTCAAAGGTGTTATCCTTCCTGATATTTCACTTGTAAACTCAAGCTTCCCGAAAGGATCCCTGCTCCCACTCCTTGCGGAAAATCTTCAAATAACCTCTGGTTATTTGAGTCCCTGACCCTGTGCACTCTTTGCAACAATGGTCCTCTCAATATTCTCATTAGTTGATAAGTTCTAAGGCTCCAACCAGCATGCGCACACCTTGCATGGCTCTTGGCTTCACCTGCACTTCAGCTAGTATGAGAACAACGATATCTCTCCTGAGCTTTTGAGATGAAACTCAGACCCTCATCAATGCACACCTTGCGGAGGTTCACTTCACTCCTTGCAGGAATTCTCAGGAAGAGAAATAATTGAAACTTATTTTTCTCCTCTCTCAGACTTCATACATTCACCATGAAATCATACACACAATGCAACATTGAAACAAATGCATAACAGAGAAACAAATCAACTGTAAACATACCATTCAACAAATGTAAACAATAAGCATCATAACATCATGAAATTTGAGTCAAAGCTTCATATATTAACTCAAGTGCTCCTATACATGGGTTGTTCTCTACAACTCTATAGCTTATGAAATCTAAATGATCATCCAAAATTACAATGATACAAGGGTGAGGGTGTCTATATCTGTTTTCCCTCCTATGTTTCTAAACTGTCTAATCTAACATTCATATCTACCTACTTTACATTAATAAACTTAAATGCCTATTGCATCCGGTATATGAGAATAATTTCTCCAGATCTGTTCATATCTCCAAGACATGAATGTAAGTACGCTTCTCCTAGCTATTACATTAATGCTTCAGATTTCAAAATTCAAAACATTTTCATAAAAATGTGTCCCTTTTGCATCTGCGTGTTCAGTTGTTCCTTTGACTAGGCACGTGCTTTGGCTTTCTACGATGCTCCTGCATCACATATGCTGGCCTGACTCACTAACCTAAGGAATCTTGATAGCTTGGCGAATGACCATTACAGATGACCTAAAATGAAATCAATCTATGAATAGATTGACTCATTATAGAAATGCCAACATTAACAAAGTAATATAGATTTTCTATTCATGGAAAATATCTTGAATCTTAGTGTTGATTCTTAGTGTAAATGTTTGCTAGAAAACACTTTGAACCTAATCAATCTATGAATAGGTTGACTCATTATAGAAATACCTACATTAACAAAGTAATATAGATTTTCTATTCATGGAAAATATCTTGAATCTTAGTGTAAATGTTTGCTAGCAAACACTTTGAGCCTAGTTTTTAAGGATTTTGTCACTTGTGATTACTTCTTTTTAATAATATTTTTTTAAGACTCTTGTACACTACGAAATTGTGTTAAAAAATA
>ML833294.1:0-51611 GCA_009831015.1 Picea engelmannii
ACTACCCATAGGTCTTCGACAGCTCGTTGAGAAAAGACAAGAGGATCTCGATGATCAGGCAAAGAACTTCATTGATTTCGAATAAGGACTTGATTGGAATTTGGGATGGCCGAGCATGAGGGCAGGAGACAAACTGCAGAAAGGCCGACTAGGTTGGGTGAAACTTCCCTTGGACAAGAGCACGAAAGATGATCAGACTCAGGCAGCATGACATTGACATAAGTTCACGATGCAAGAGGCAATGCAAACTCTCCATGTGTTTGGAAGAGTAACCAAACGGAGGAGGACTAGCGAGACCAACTTCCTAAGGTCATATTAGATCCCAAAGCTTGACGAACAAACGAAAGGATGTGCTGCCAAAAAATGATATATATTTCTCGTCCCCTCTTTTTGGTNTTTTTTTTTTTGTCTTTTTCAATTTTTAAAGAGCTTGAAAAAGAATAAAAGAATGCTACGTTACAAAGGAGGAATGATTGTCACAAGCATACTAGTTCCAGGTGCAAGGAATGCACTAATGCTCAAAGCAAGGAGACATGTGCAGGAAAAGGACACTCGGGGAAAATTCCTCCATGGGTCAAGGTGTCAGGTCACAAAGGCAACATGCTACAAGGCTTGCGTATAAGGCATGCTTCAAAGGTTCAGTTGAGAGAAGCATGGATCCAACATTAGGCCAAAGACGTAGAGATGCAAATGCGATTAGTAAGACATAATGAAACCCCCTTCAATGTAATTTTAATGAGCCTGGAGAAGGTAAGCTCGGTATTTTTTTCATTTTTAGAGAGTCTGAAAAAATGTAAAAGAAGACTCCACTGGGGTACCTTTTTCGAAAAATAGTCTAGTCGGTTCGAAAAAGGGGTAAACTAGCATCGAAAATACGTCTATTAAAAACCATTTTAACGAGTGTGACAAAGACAAGATCACTCTACAATCTTTTCAATTTTAAGGACTTTGAAAATAGCTTAACTATGGACTCACTACCTTTTTCTAGATTTAGTCTCCTTAGCCCGAAAAAGTATAAAATTTACTGAGGAGAACTCTTCCGGTGAGATGAATCTCCCGAGGTGTACATTTTTCCTCCATAATCTACAGGCCAGAAAAGGGGGTAAACTCATGCCAATAGATGTTCTTCTGGAACAATTTAACGAGTGTGAAGGAACAAGGTCACTCGACGATCTTTTCAATTTTAGGGAGTCTGAAAAGAGCTTAACTATGGACTTTGTGGGGGTTCTTTTTTCGTAAGTAATCTCCAAGGCCCAAAAAGGTGATAAACCAAAACCAAGGAGAATGTTCCTTTTTCGTAAATTTAGTCCCTCGGGCCCGAAAAAGGGTTAAACTTATACTTGAGAATACTCTTCTAGCAAACCGAAGTTCCTAGATTATACCTTTGTTCATAAAATTGACCATCCGGACCGAAAAAGGGGTAAACTACCGCCGGACAGACCTGCCTTCAAGTTTTAGTTTGGTGAGCGTGAATGACAACAAGATCGCTCGACAATCTTTTCATGTTTAGAGAGTCTGAAAAGGGATTAAAGAAGACTCCAAGAGGTTACTTTTCTTAATTAAATCAGACAAGATTGAAAAACATAAATATAGTCTCGTCGGATGTTGTTTTCGGATTTCAAAGCGAGCTTGAAAGACAACAAAGTATGCTCACTTTTGGGAGTCCTGAGGGTGAGGCCAAGATTGATGATGCATTAGACAAATGAGGCTCAATCTCGTAATCATGACAGGACTAACAAGGGCTCCCGAGCCTAAAGTCATTAGAAACAACATGGACACCAAAATGCAACAAGGATCTATCTAGGGAATCCATGGAAAGGTAGGCTCTACCACCTAATCACGACACTTCTAAAACAACAAAGATGGTTTCATGTCGCACTTCGATGGGATCGATCCTATGGCAAAGCGGAAAAGACAACAAGATGCAAAAAGTGGAGGTGGAATCCTAACTTATATGCAAAAAGTTGGAAAAAACGACTTTTACCAAAGGATTTTTAAAAGTGACCCATCTCCCAAAAAAGTTACCAAACCAAAAGAGAAAGTGCATCGTAACATCCAATAAGAAACTCAAGAACCGAATTAAACAATTTTCAAGCCAAAAAAAATGACAAAAGGGTTTAAAAAAGTGGCAAAAAAGGCCAAAAAAGTCTATTAATAGAAACTGACAGCTCATTTTCACCATTGCAATTTGAAAATTAACCAAAAGGCAAAAAGGACCCCTTTGCTAAAAGAGTTGATTCTGGGAGCTTCAGAGGACAAAACGAACTTCCACTCGGACCAAGTAAGTACAAACTCATCCCTCTTGCATTCAATACTTCAATTATGCATAGTTTTTAGTTTTTTTGGGGGGCGCCCTCTTAAAAAAGGGCGGCCCTACGTGTACACGGGTTGTGTAAGGATATCCCGCGTATGTACACAGGCAGAGAATAGTCTGCCAGCATACATACACGACTGTATCCAAGACAACCCGCGTACACCCTCAAAAGTATGGAAAAAAACAAAATGCAAGAGTTAACTCCCCTTTGAACTGTCGCGGAACAAGATGTATGTCCACTAGAGGGAGAGGGAACACAAGGAAATTGATGTATTGGTCGATGAGGACCCTGCTGCTATTGTTTCATTGAAACAATGTGGGTTATAGAACTTCTACCAGTGTTTGTTCATGAGGGCACAACCCATGCTACTGAATGCCATGGTGGATTACTGGCACCTTGATGTAGAGGCGTTCATGCTTGAGGGGCAGTCATTGACTCCAATGACTGAGGACATATATTTCTTGACTGGCCTCTCAAGGAGAGGGGAACCAGTCAACCTGCGTACATTTCCCCCTGGGCCCTTCAACATCGTCGACTACATCGGGATGCATTGCGAGGTCGACACTGAGAAAGTAGGTTCTCAGGTGCGCATCCACAAGATCACCAACTTGTCACTAAAGGTGATCGTTTTTCTTATTGGGCAGATCACTAGATCTGTGGCCCTACACCAGGCTTCCCAGGTGCACATGTACTATGCAATGAAGTGCCTAGATGCACGAATATTCGACTGGAGCACGACCATGCTTGACTGCATGAAGAGACAACTCATAGATTTCCGAGAGTGTAGCAACGAGAAATTCGGGTTCGGTACCATTTTGTGCTCGTTTTTCTTTCAGAGGGTACCCAGTCTGAGTCCGAGAGAGACGATACAGGGGCATGTGGCCTCCTTCCCATCGATATGTAGATGGGCAACATTGCTGCCATGACAGGGGGGAGGAAGGACCATAGAGGTCTTCGATGACAAGTTCTTCGACTGGTGGGCACGACAGATTCCAGTGATAGAGGACTACCCCTACGCTGGAATCAACTTTTCCAGAGATCCAGACATGCCCGTACCTCCTGGAGAGGAGCGAGGAGAGATAGGTATGTGTGTTTTAAAGTTATATAATTTTTAGTTTCTTTTATATATATCATTTTTATATGCATCAGAGTATTGACAACTATGTATCTGTTATGTACATATGTGGGACCAGTGCGCCCGACAAACTTCTCGAGGACTAGGCAACGTCCTCGACCAGAGGCAGTACTAGCAACAACCGACAGACCAACAGTCACAGGGGGACCTCCAGCCGGAGAGGCTGAGAGAGTTTTGAGACGGGTGGAGTGGAACCTCACCGCGCTCACTTGTGCAGTTCCCATGGTCGAGATCGAGGATCTCCAACCATCCATGCAGCCTCATGTAGTTGGGGTGCCACGGAATTGGGTCCAACTCTTCCAACGTTTGGAAAATGTCATTGTTCACTACAGCAGGGCCAATAGGCCCCAAGCTTAGATAGGATGGACTCATTGTGTGCCGAGGGCACTCTTTTTCTATATATTTTTAGGGCATTAGCCCCATGATGTATACCAGATTATTATTTTTGAGGCGTTCATGCCCACCTATGTACTCTGAGACTTTTTGATATATATATATATATATATATATATATATATATATATATACATCTTTTATGTCTTATGGATCACATTTTTTTACAAATGTATGTACATGTGTATGTGTGTGCAACATGCCAATCTAATACGTGATTAGCTAGAGTATCTGTTATTTGATTTAATCTCCTAGGAACATGGATATACATAATGTAATCAAAGCAACATTCTAAGAGACGTACCCTAAGGAAATGTTGGTGTAAAGTAGGATCATAAACACGGTAAACTCCATTTAATTAGGACATAACCAGTTGAGCATCTAAGTAGACTCGGAGGTGATAGATACCATGCGACAAAGTGTCATGAAGCAACTCTATCACTGCGTTGTACTCGACGACATTGTTTGTGGCGTCACCTAGACAGATACCTCCGGAAGATAGCAACTGGCCTTGAGGCGTGAAAATCACCCAAGCGGCAGAAGAAAGCCTCTGAGTGTGTCAGCTAGCGTCGTCTGCGAACCCAAAGTACACCTCTGATTCACTTGACATCTACCACAGTGAAAAAGATGGCATAAATAACGACACGTCCATAAAACAAAACGACAAAAAATTAATTGTATAAAAACTATAGATATGTACAAGAAGTCACCCAGGCGACCAACCTATGAGTAATACTTCTTGATGTAGAGACCATTTCTAGGCTCCGCCAAAGCATTTCCCTCAAAGTCAACCAGACAATAAGCGCCCTTCTTTAAGACCTCTTTCACTATGAAAGGTTCGAATCACATGGGTTTGAACTTGCCTGCCCTAGGGGATCTTTATCTTTTTTCGTAGACCAGGACAAGGTCGCCTTCAAAGAAAATATGAGGACAAACAGACCGATCATATTGACACTTGACTCGTTGCTTATGAGCCTCTTTGTCCAAGGCTGCATCACAACGTTGCTCATAGAGTTGCTCGAGATATAATAGGTGTTCCTCAAGTGGTGAAGTGTCTGGCAATAAATCTACTACCAACTTTAAAGACGCTATCTGGCACTCTATAGGCAAGACTGCTTCCAGCTCGTAAACGAGTTGAAAATGTGAGAAACCGGTGGCAGTCTTTACAAAAGTTCGGTAGGCCCATAACGTCGAGTACAACATCAAATGCCAATTTGACTTGGAAGAATTGATCGTTCGTTGTAGAATAGTCTTGAGGGACTTATTCACAGCCTCCACCTGACCATTCGCTCGTGGGTAGTAGGGTGATGAATGTTCTTGCCTCAACCCAAGCTTTGATGTTAACTCAGACATCATTTTGTTTTGGAAGTGACTGCCATGGTCAGTGACAATCTCCTTCGGGATGTCGAACCTTGCTATAATCTGGTTAAAAATGAAGAGAGTCATTGTTTCGCCATCATTGTTAAACGTTGGCATAGCCTCGACCCACTTTGTGAAGTAGTCTACCACTACGATGATATAACGATGCCCCTGGCTGAAGTTGGGTGGCATGTAGTAAAATCAATCCCCCACTTGGTGAGGGGACCAACAACAATGACGGGAAACATGGGAGCAGGATGTTCCCTCATCTTCCGAGAGAAGATCTGACACGGGTGGCACTTCTTGACCAACTCAACGCAATCTTTGATTAATGTAGGCCAAAAGTAACCGCCTCGTAGAATATTTTGGGTTGTTGCCAACCCATAAAAATGACCACCACATGCTCCAGTGTGGCAGTCGTTAAGAACAAGTTTCGCTTCTTCGTGGATAAGGCACCAACGAAGAATACAATCTACACCTCGACGATACAAACTATCATCGAGTATGAGATAGTTTCGTGCCTGATGGCGAATTCGTCGACGCTCGTCGCGTGAAGCAGAAGCAGGGCACTTCAAAGTCTGGAGATAGACTAGTATATCTCCATACCACAGGTCCGAAGATGTGATCAGAAAAAGATCTCCTTTAGTAAGCGATTCTTCGGGCGTAACATCACCTTATTCAACCGGAAGTTTCAAAATAAGTTCCGCAAAGACCAATGACTTTTTGGATTTCACGGAAACAAAATCCAAGTCAAATTCCTGGAGTATAACAATCCATATACTAATCTTTCCGCCAATGTTTCGTCGTGTCAACACGTATTGAAATGGATTCACAATGGCAACGACGGTGGTCTTGCGAGGTAGGATATAATGACGGAACCGTTGGACAACATGCACTGCTACCAACACAAGCTTCTCAACATGGGAATAGTTGAGTTCCGGCCCAACGAGGCCTCGGCTAAGGTAATAAATCACATTTTCTTCGAGCAAATCGTCCTCTTGAACCAAGACCATGTCAATGGTCGACTCTGCAGCGACCAAGTACAATAAGAAATCTTTATTATAATTGGGAGGCCGGAGCAGAGGGGCAGATGTGAGGGAACGTTTCAACGCTTCGAAAGAGCATTGAGTGGCTTCGTCCCAACAGAAAGGGACTCCCTTCTTCAATAAATGCATGAACCCTTTAGTGATCTCGACACAGTTTACGATAAAACGTCGAAGAAAATTCGCCTTCCCCTGTAAGATCTGAAGCCGGGGAACTATGCACGGGGGAGGCAACTGAACTATTGTCTCAACCTTAAGAGGATCGACCATGATCCTATTGTCGAAACTATAAAACCTAAAAGATGACCCGACGTCATGCAAAAACTGCACTTATTGGGATTCAAGCGAATCCGATAGTAGCAACATCGTTCGAAGATTAGTCGAAGGTGTGCGGGATGATGAGCTCTCTTGCAAGATCGTGATGATAGATCATCGAGATAAGCCTCGACTATATGTCTAAGGTCATGGAAAGCAAAAGACATGGCCCGCTGAAAAGTGGCTCCAACATTCTTCAGGCCAAAAGGCATCTTACGATAAGCAAATGTGCCCCACAGACAGATACCTTTTTTTTTTATGCTAGTCTTTGGGTTTGATCTGAATCTGGTTATATCTCGAAAAACCATCAATGAAATAAAAGACCTCATAGCCTGCACATTCATCGACAATCTGATCAATGAATGGGGTGCGAAAATTATCCTTTGGATAGGCCTTATTCAAGTCACGGAAGTCCATGCACACGCGAATCGTACCCTATTTTTTGTTAACTCAAACGGTATTTGACACCCATTGCGTCAACTATATGAGGTAGATAAAACCGGCTTTAAGCAGTTTCTCTACTTCAACCTTAATAACTGTCGCTTTTCGAGGATTCATCGGACGAAGTTTCTGTTGGACCGGCTTGGCGTCAGGATAAGTCATTATCTCATGTTCGACGATTCTCAAATCAATGCCTGACATTTCCTCGTAAGACCAGGCAAAAATGTCGCGGAATTCCTTCAATAAATTTGTATAGATTTGAATCTCTTCGAGGGAACAGTTTGGTCTGATGAAAACATTCTCCACGACGCCAGGGGTTCTGGAGATATCTATAGGTATCGTTTCAATGATACTTGCCATATAACCCTCGGAGTAAATTGCGTGCATAGCTAGAGGATTAACAGGACAAGACCTGTCTCCAGTCATAGTCAACACGAATTCACCTGCCTCTATTCTCCTTAACTCTAGGAGGAACTATGATCTATGATGGAGATCATCCTAGGGTCTGTCCGGACCAGTAAATGCCTCAAGAATCGCCTCATATGAGGGTAAGACCAGGTCTAAAAAATCATTATTGGAAAGGGAACCTTGAGCCCAAATAGGCTCGAGAACTGGATCTAATTCCTATACGGGAGTCAGATCGGGGTCAGCCGAAGCTTGCTGGACAATACTGTACGCAAATTTTGTCGCGGACAAGGACATAGCCATGACAGGATGCCATGTCCTTTCCATCGAGGCCTATGGGGAAGGAAGAGTCCACGGATCGTGAAAGTAAGTCATTCGGAATGATGACACATGAAAAATTTCAGCGCTAGGCTGGTTGGGGGTAGTCGATATAAACTTGACATCGTCAGAAGGAGGCGGGTAATCAAAAGTACCCATCAACGGTGGGCACAAACCAACCCCCATGTTGACGATGTCGGGTTGAGGGTTATCAATCATTGGGACCGTGGATGCCCCCGATGAAGGGTCGGGCCTGGAGAAGGATAATTGGTCAATGGTTACTATTCGACTCTTGTGTGGAAACAACAAGACCTGAAAATTTGTGGCAACCACTGCATGCATTGCATAAGTCCAACTCCTTCCTAACATAAGGTTGTAGTCAAGAGGTGCATCGACCACTTCAACTTCGACACACATGGTCTTCCCTCCTAACTGCACGGGGAAAGAAGGGATGATTCCATGTGTTCTGAAAGAGCGACCGTCGAAAGCAGTAAGCAGAGTATGTGACAGAGACAAAACGGGTTGGCCAATGGCCTTCCAACACGCAAACGACATCACACAGGTTGAGGCACCCTCATCGACCATCGTACGAAAGATATTTTGATTAAATGATTTCGTGGGTTGAGCCACTACTATCTAAAATGCAACGTGGTAAGGGAGACAGAGTTTCAAGTCAGTTGTATAGAGCATGATCGTTCCTGGATTACAAGTCTCGACAGATCCCAAGGTAGATAACAAAGCCTTTCTCTGCGAAGGGCAGCTCTGGAGGACCTCCAAAGAAGACATCGCACAAGGGGTTTGTGACAAATCCTCCACCACAGAGTAGTTATGGGTGGCCCTCACGTTTGGATTATGAGAATATTTCTTGAACACCCCTTTCGGGATGCGTGTCATTGTTTCACCCAATGTCTTCTCGATCTGGAGAGGAACTGTTGGGTTTGTAGCTTCTTTACCCTTTTCAACAAATTTTGACATTCCGTAATCGTGTGCCCTGGTCGCTATATAAGCGTCACCTTTCATCATATAAATGTTTGTTGCCAAGGGATTACTAGAAGACGCGGGGGGTTCCTGACTACGCCCATCTGTGCTCGAAGAGGCTTGATTCATATTTTTCCCATGTGGAAATGGGTTCGTTAACACAACAGGTTGTTGCACCAATAACTTCTGGGCCTCCGCTAGTCGAGGGCACAGGTGAGTCGGGTGGTCCTCCGTGCAAAGGTTACACAGATACTTCGAATTTCTCTTCTTTATGTTGCCCCCGCCAACATTGTTGTTGGGTTTCTTATCCCCCTTACCCTTCTTGTTTCATTGTTTTTTCTTCCCTTCAGGCTGTTCGTTGGCCTTCAGGTTCGTCGACTGCACAATGTGTATGTTCGACGTTTGGGTAGGGGGAGCAGTCGAACTGGAGGTCTGGTTGGTTGTTGTCTATTGTATAGACAATTGTTGTAATTGATTTGACAACTGATCAATGGACTTTGCTTGCATTGAACCAACTATACCATCGACATGTGGTCCAGACTTTTGTCTGGCCTTGTCAAGGATGGACCGTGGCACATCTGGAAAAATCTCATAGAGTAAGCCAGACTGAGTATATCAGTTCGAGTTGTTGTGCTCTCATTATCGCCTCCTCCTCTGAAAACACTCCCGAAGTTGCAACGTCCTTGGATAACTGAGGTACCAAAGACTTCAGGAACCACTCCAGCAGGAAATTCGATGGGACCTGTACCTTAATCAAACTATTCTGACGCCACCATTCTCGGATGTGATCCGAGATATGATCAGCCTTAGTCTACTCAAAGTTGGCCAACAATTCGGTGTAGACATCATATCTCATGGGTAGTTGGAAATGGTTGGGGAGAACCATCACCAAATCGCTAAAGTAAGAATGTCTTGAGCGATCGAGCTCGATGTACCATTTCACGACACCCCCGATAAGAGTGCTTTGAAACAAGCGCAATTGTACGGAGTCGTCTCGCAATGAGTTTGACGAGCACCATAGGTGGAAAGTTGTCATGTGATCACCCGGGTCTTCGCCGGGCTTGCCTTCGAACTTCAGAATATACGAGGGAAACTTAGTTTGCATAGGGGGCCAACGCAGATCATGAAAAATCGGGTCGTTAAGCAATCTTGACAAGTCTGGCAGATGTAAAGTTGCCATAAATGGTAGTTTGGGCTGGGTACTATGTACAAGAAAAAGGGAGCTTGGAGTTTGACTAGCACCAGGTTGCTAGGAAAAATTGGGTTGTTGGTCAAGGTTCTGGTAGACACCATGGCCTTGACCAACATACGGAAACTGCGTTTGCTGGGACATCATCAGTTGATTCTCGTAATTGGACGTCGAGGGTTGGGCGGGGATTGCTCCCTACATTGTGTTCCAAAGATTTTGGAAAGGGTTGCCCCCTGCCGATTCGACGAGCATAGGTACTGAGCCTTACCCGAGGTTCCATTGACCATGGAAGGGTTGCCCCCTCAACATCCCTAACGAGGGAACTAATCCCTGCCAAGGATTCCAAAGTCCTTGTGAGGAGAAAACTCTTGTACTTACCCCATGTGTAGATTCTACCCTACACAAGATTTTATTGTCCAAAACCAGGGTTGCCCCCGGTCGAGACGACAACTGATGAAAAAGAGTTATTACCAAACGTGTCGAACAAAGAGAACGACATTGAACCCACCGACATGGTGTAAGAAGAAGGTCCTAAACTGCCTACTCCAAACAAACTGTAGTTCATGTTTGGCCCGACGAATGGCTAGAAAGCACTATCGAGCGAGGGGGAAGGAGGAGGTATATGACCCCCACCGTAAGGGATAGCGTTATAGGAGGCTAAGGTGCCTCCCATGGACCCTTGCAAGGGAGCGTTTGAGCTCCCTGCCCCCATACCCATAGTCTGTAGGGTGGAGTAGGTAAGGACGGAGTTCGTATCAAAGCCAGGCATCCCATATGAAAATGGAGGGCCCGTCGCACTCTGTGTGAATGGAACAGTGATCGTCGTTGTTGACGGAATTAGACCACTGCTCGAAGTAGAGGGGGTCGATACCACTGTGGCCCGGATCGACGAAGGTGGGTTAGGAGGTGAAATAACGCATGTGGTGGCAGCTGTTAAGAGAGTGTGAGGACTCCTAGACGAAGTAGCAACATTTTCTTCCATAGCTACTTGTAAGACTATCTGATGCTCGTGAGGTGTTACCGTTGGAAGGACAACTTGTACCAAGATTGGCGTCGACAAGTCAGTGATCACAGGGTTAACCGATCCAAGAGATTCTGCTCCAAGGTCAGAAATAGTGAGTTCCTTTAGATTTGAGTAATCTCCTCTCAGAGTTGGCTCGGGCACAGTCTCCTATGGCTCGATAGCTTCAAATGACCCTTGCTAGTCAAGTCTTCACCATAACGGTGGCAGTGGCGGTTCCAATGTAACCGACAACAGGCCCTGAAGCCTTTGCGACCGAGGAATCTCTTGATCTTCCACTTTGTGAAAAGATCAACGACAAAGTAAGGCTTTAACTAACGTTTAAAATCAAGCACACACTAGAAAAGTTCCTACAAGATAAACCAAGCAAACCAAAAAAACCATTATCTAGTTGGAAGAACAGTTACGGCATCCAACACTAGAGCAATTTACCGGTGCAAGTGCAACTCGAACACGGAAGCACCCTCCGGGTATACTCTGCAAAGTGTGACCTGACATTTGCCCTAGGTATCGTGATATACCCTCGTAGTCACATGTGTAAGTCTCTAGAATCAAGGCAACTAAGTTTCCAGCTCGCGAATAGCCACCAGGCGGGTAGAGTCGACGGTCGGGTGGACCACAATGAGCAGGATAACAAGTCTGAAACCTACCGAGGGTATCGAAAGTAAGTGGTCCGGAAGACAACTGAGGATCTCGAATAGATTCGAGGTCCATGAAGCTCCGTAGGCAAATGCAAACGATAGTATCCCACGACAGATCCTTAATATGTGTTCCCCACTACGTTTGGTCCGGCTTTGGAGCGGTTATCTCCACTACCTTTCCTCGCATGACCTCGTGTTTAGCCCTTGTGTTAGAGGGGGGTCCCGGATAAATTTCATGTCACTGGACTTTTACACTCCCTAGCTCTAACTCCAATGTTTGTTTAAAAGCCTTGAAGAGTTTCCTCTCCAACCTAATTCAAGCCTCTAACCGTAAACTAGTTGATTGACCCTACAAACATAAAAGTCTAGTTGATTTTAATTTTAGCATTCGGTTTAAATGGCTTGTTTTAACTCAAAGGATATGGCAGTGAAACTAGTGATGTGTATGAGAGACGAAAGAGGAGAAAATAAACAAAACTCTGAAAGCAAAATTACTTCTAGAAAAAATAAAGATTTTCAAATAGCTCTTTGTAACCAACTTTTCATAACTAACTTTCTTCAAGATCTTTAAAAAGAAGACCCAAAACGAAATTTCGCTCGACTACGAGCTACTTAAGTTCTAAGAAATCAGTAAAGAACTTAAAAAATGAACTCTTTTTCCTTTCAAGTAAATTAACTACCCTAACTACTTTACCAAACTAAGAAATGAAAAATCTTTTCTTTTTTGGAAATGCTTTAAACAGGGAAAAACTTGAAATAAATCTTTTTCTCTTTTCTTTAAATCAAATGAAAGGGGGAAAAGAAAATACAAGACAAGACTGAAACTGACCTCTGGCCCACTGCGGATCGCAGGGAGTCACTAAAGACACCAAAGAGGTTGATCAACAAACTCACAAACTCGCCTAAAACCCTTTTAGAATTAAACACAAGAAATCTTTAAAAAGACAAGCAAACTGACGTCTAACCCAATCTATGACTGTAAAAACAGAGACACTGAACTCAGTCAAGAAACCCTGAGAAGTAAAACCTCAATCAGGGAAGAGGTTAACTGCCTCTTCTTAAAAACAAATTCTTGACACAGGTACGTGATTGATGCTTAAGCAGCCTGCGTATGTACGCAAGTTGTCTATAAAGCAGGGCGCGTATGTACACGTGTTGTCCCACAACAAGGCCCATACACCTCTGTAATTTCTCACAAAAAGAAGTAAACAGACTGACTGACAGAGTAGGGATAACTGGTATGGCACCAACAGGTGACCAGGATCCCTTAAAAGACTTAGCAGACTCAACAGAAACTCAAAAGATATAAAACTAATCAAACACCCCAAAAAAATCCACTAAAATCCTAGAGGTTTCCCCAGTATGGTTGCCAGTTCTGCTAGCGGGAAAAAACCCCCTATGGCTACACCAGGGTTTACAATGTAGGCAGATCAATAACCGTTTAAAAGTCTCCTACTTCTCTAACTACCCCAAACATACCCAGACTCATGCAAGAAAAGAAAAATGAGAAGGATCTAGTAACTGTACCTCTACTCTGCGTCCGGTGTTGATCCTCTCACGCTCTATAGCTTCACTGACTGCAAACCTCCTCCCAAGGTTGGTCTGCATTCAAAGACAAACAAACAAAAAGCTACACGCATGCATTTCATACATAAATAAGGGTTAGATGTTAGAATAAAAACATAAATCAAAATGCAAACATTCGATACATCATGTTTTGGGACAGGAAAAGTACTTCTTTTATTGATAATACAATGATCACTTACAACCAAAGTCGGCTACTGCTCCACGAACTTGGTCCGGGCTCCTCTTCACCAAGCTCCAAGTGCACCTCCATATGGCTTCTCCTCTCAACCTTCTTCTTGGGAAGTATAATGGGTTCATGATGGAGGAAGGAAGGCAAATTGGGGAATTCTGAGGCAATTCTCACAAAAGGGATGCAAATGCTTGGGGCAAGGAGGGTATGTGAAACGGGCAGAGTTTCACTATTCTTATGTCTAGATGTGTAATGAGACCCCAACACCTCCTTTTATATGGGAAAAGGATGGTTATTCGGTTGGGTGATGGGCTATAGGCGGTGGATTAGTTGGGAAACTACCCAATAGCCCATAATCTCAACGAATTCCTTGCAAATTTTTATTTTTTGCAACCTTTGCAAGTGTACGCGGGTTGTAGTGGTGAAACATGCGTATGCACGTGGGCTGTAGTGGTGCAACAAGCGTATGTACGCGGACAGTAGTGGCAGGGCACGTACATCTTCAAAAAATTGGTTTTTTAGAAGAGCAACTCAGTGATGGCTTGGCAAAAAATGCAAGTAAGAGGGGCAAATGCTAGGTATGCATATGTAGAGCAATTTAGGGTTATAACATTTTTGCACGAGGTTAATGTTTCTTTTAGTTTTGTTAATGGTTATAATGGCGAATTTCCACTATGATTCTAATAGATCTTACTCATAAATCGATTTCCTTTAATATGTTGTGAATACCAATAGTTATATGAAACCCATAGTCCATTCCAATCCGAGCATTGAGATCAACGACTAACATGACTTGGTCATTAAAGTTGTTTAGACAAACTTCTAATTATGTCCTCAATTATTAGTGATTTGTTGTCTATTGAGGCCATTGGAACTTCACAAGGTTGTATTATCTCATAGTTTGGCAGATATTTTTTCATGGGTGGTCTCTGAGATGATTCCAAACTCAAATCATCTCCTTTAACTCGCTCCAAGTTGAATTTAATCCTGCAGCCTACAAACAACTTAATTATTTATGAGTTGGTCATACTCCTATCCATCATTACATTGGAATCATTATGTAAACTAGGCAACATACCCCCTTTCACAAATGTGTGTTTTTTATTAGTTTGTTTTATTTTATTGTTGGAGAATTTCATGGTAACCCTCATAAATTCATTTGGTGAAATAAATCTTTAGTCGTCACTTATTCCTACAACCATTCATAGGCAATTTAAAACATATTAATGGATTCTTCAAATGGGACGTTGTTAGGGAATAACGAATGACGATAACATGTTTCTCCTTTGATAATATTTAAGTGTTCCCTTCTAGATTATGCTAGAACAAATTTCTCGCTATTTGTATTGGAGTGTTGCTAGCCTTTATTCATATAATCAAATTGTATTCCCTTTACTGTTGGAGTGTTGTTGGTAATTCAATGTTGACTTTTATACAAAGGAATGTGAAATGGAGGTTCTCTTTGAGACTGCTCCAAGTGGTGTTGGGAATCAATTGCATGATGTTCCATGGGGATGCACAATCCTTGATAATACCATTTAATTGTTGGCCATAATTAACATATCTAAAATTGTACAAATACTTAGGTAACGTTGCCATTGAAGAAAAAACATTGTCTGTCATTTGTTAACACTTGAGTGATCTACTTCCACGAGTTGTGGTTGTAGAACTAAGGAGTTATAATCCTTTGGTTTTTGGTTATTTAATTGAACCATGAAATATCAATGCCTATTCATGTTTTCATAATGGAATATGTCTTTATTTTAGTGTACGCACTCTTGGGAAACTAAGATCACACATATTTACCTAATTGGATTTTGGACAACACTAACATCTCTATCCTTGAATCATACTAGAGTAGTATGGATATTTATTAATTGTGGAGTGTTGGAGAAGACTCTTGTTGTAAGTAGCATTGATATATGACCACTACAATTTAAAAACAATTGCATATTCATATCCACGCAATACATATGTAAGCAATTTGATTGAGTCCTTAAAGGAGTTTTACACATACAGAGTTGGAGTGTGTGTCACTTAGTTGGCACCTGAACACAAAGCAATGCAAACATGAAGGAACATAAGCCTCAAATCCAACAAACTTAGCCATTTAGTTTTTTCCTACTTGGTAATCAATAAAAGAGGAACTTCAATCTAAAGTATCGATTATTATTGCATTGCTAGCTGATTGATTTGTGTACAAATTACACCAAAGGAAGAAGTGTTACAATACTTTATGAGCAAGGTTCATAGAGAACAAAATCCATTTACACAGAGGATCTGCGTTGATGACGCAAATGGGCTATAAGTCCCCCATTAACAGATGAGTTGCATTTTCAAATTCTGAAATTCATATCTTTTAAATCTAAATTTGCACTTTTGGAATCAAAAGTCAAACTTTTGGAACCAAAATCATTTTTGGAAACATCGATGTTTACACTTTTGGCATCCAATTTTTCACTTTGGAAACACCAATATTCACAATTTAAAAAATGAAATTCACCCTTTTGTCGTCTAGATTCTAGCTTATAAGACCAATTTAGTCAAATTAGTGTTGATTGATGATATTGCATTCGAGTTATTATTAGGTAGGTAGGAAATCCAATAACATACGGTTTGTAGGCTCTTTCAAAGGTAAATATGAAATATAGCATATATTAAATTAAGTTTTATACCTAAATTGAGCACAATAACATTATCCTCCGGGTTAGGAGGTAATTTTCAACAATTATTAAAAACCGTTTTATTTTCTTTGTTTATAGTCCAATTCATAAGTGTAGTGTTGCAACACCTTCACTTGCGGGGTTCTAAAATATCTAACCCATGTCCCCATAACCCCTATCACACTAACCCATAAACCCCTGACCCACTAACAAATCTTTAATCGTTATACAACCACCATATAACCACTAACACATTAAGACTTGAACACACCAACCCATCACTTATCCTCTAACACACTAAAACACTAATCTCGACTTAGACTATAGACCTATAAACACCAACCAATAACTCGACACGCACCACTAACCCACAACCCATCACTATTGAACCACCAACCCATAACCTCTCACCTAACCATTAATAAATAATCAACTAACTGTCGTAATCCCCATTCGACTTACCACTAACACCTAACACCTAAATAGTCTCTAACCCACTTACCCTAAATTCCATAACCCCTAACCCCAATTGATGTCTAACCCCTAATTAGTCCAAAACACCTTAGACCCTAATCGATTGATAATGTTTGAGCCCTTGTTGGTTAGTAGCCTACAACCCACTGAGTGGTATCCTCTAACCCTTAGCACTTAACTATTGACCCTTAGCCTAGTGTAACCCTTGTCGATTAAACCATTGACCACTGACCTCTATCTTGCTAACTCATAACTGGCCATTCATCCAAATAACAAAGGAAGGGCATGGAGGATATTAAAGAAGAACATTTTTTATGGGAAAGTTTCCTATAGGACATCACCTTTGGTGATTGCCTCCTTTTTCCATTTTAATATTAAGGCTTTCAGTGACGAGCATAAATTGCTTCTTATATATAGAATTTAATGGAAATTATTGATATTGATCATTTTATTGATAGTGTTGTTTCGAAAACTACTCATTCTAGTTCCTCATTATTCTCCTTCATAAAAATACAAAAACCACAACACACTCTAACAGATCAATGTTGAATTAGTTAACAATATTTGTGAGCATTGCTTATGTGCATATCTTATATGAGTTGGGGGTGTCACTTATGTGCATGAGTTAGGTGCATGGATTAGGAGTGTGAGTTTAGTGTGCGGGTCGTATCTCTATCATTTCAATGCTTTTTTTCAAGGTTTGTGAGTTCACTGTTAGGAATCTAGTGAATGTTGGGTGGGTTGGTGCTAGACAAAATTTGGCAAAATCATGAAATTCAGGGCCAGAACTATTGATAATCACTTCATAACACAAGGTGTTGAAAAGTGTTCACGTGGCCCCAAATTTATTTGAAATTTAGACCATTAAAAAATATGATGAAACCCCTATGACATAGGGACATGCAAACATTAAACTAATCCTAGGTGTCTTGATGAGGTGTCACATAAATGTGACATTTGCCTCATCACTACTAGAGACATAAGTGAATGGGTCCAATGTTAGAAATTGTACAAATGAGCTTCAATTATGATAAGAATTGAGATGATAGATGTTGATAGACTACTCTTTATATGGGAGTGTGAAGACAATAAAGCAAACAACAAAATATATCATAATGATGTAACAACAAAGGCCTCAGAATTGAACCATAAGGAGGCAAGAACTATCCAAAAAGTGGTCTAGTGGTAAATGAACCGCATAGATCACCATGAAAGAACCATGGAACAATAACATTGATCAACTAATATGACACATATCTACAATCTAATACTCTCAAATGAATTTCACTAAATATTTGTAACTAAGAAGTGCTCCCATGTGTAGCCAATTTGATAAATAACTTCGTTGAGTAGAGAGAATAGAAGAGGAAAATATACTTCTCGAATTGATTAATAATTGTTGTGACTATATGGGCTCAACATGTCTCTTGTACACAACTCAAGAAGATATTTCTTTCAAATAACTGCAACAATGTTATGTTCCACACAATGTTGAAGTGTTAAGAAACTACTAAATTTGCTAATTCGAAAACACCTCATTTTCTACTATCTTTTTGCAAGGTCTTATGGGTCCAAGTCCATTACCAAATATGTTGAAATAGGGGTTCCCTATGAATTTTCTACATTTAGAATTTAATTTAATGAAAGTAAAATATAATTTTATTTTTTTTCTAAGGAAAACCTCGCAGGATCCGCATCCTCTTCCCAAAACTTACTGGATGGAGGGAAACTCAACCACTAGCCATAATAGATGTTGGTAATTCTAAAAAACTTGACCAAATTTGAACCTATAATATATGGCCTCCCTATCAACAATATGCCTTGGGCGAACAGTTCAACCGATTTAACTAACTCTTGGGGTTGAAAGTAAAACATAAGTTATAGGGTAAATATCGATATTAACTTTAAGAAATTAGTATTAAAGGTTAAATAGAAATAAAAAGGAAATTTATCAAGTGTATCAAAGGCTCAAAGGTGATGACTTATAACTATTTCCATTAGATAAAGATCTTTAGTGATGGTTTGAGGTTGTTGTTGTTATGTTAAGGGAGATCTTAGTGATAGTCATTGGGGGACCATCACCAAATTCATTTGCAAAAATAATCATGCACGATGGCATTATAGAGACAATTGTGAATTCAATTGCTAGAACATGAATTGTTGGCAATCATAAAAGGCTCATCATTGTTCTCGTCACCAAAGTCACTTATGGTAATAGGCCTTAAAGGACCGTTGCTAAAGCCAATTATGGTGATAATTTTCTATGGATTGTCACCCTAAGTGTCTCTAGCAAAGGTCATCGAAACCCTATTATAGGTATACCCATCACCAATTTCACTTTTTGATTTGGTGTGTGTTATTGTGGCCCATTGTAAATACAATCAGGTCACCAACTTGCGAAGCTCCTTGCTAAAAGTGATCCGAATTGGATCCTCACCTAAAACATTTTATAAAATTGTAATAAACTTGTACTTGTTATTTTTATTATATTTTGTCTTTTTTTTGGCAAAATGGGAAGTGGAAATGAACCATGTGGCGGTTGGCCTTCCAAAGGCAACACATTAAAATAATGAAAGTTGTAGTGAAGAGGGCAATGAAGGGAGGCAAGGAGAACTTGGAAAGTTTGAGAGATGAGAGCTCGAAGAGTGAAGCCTACTTGAAGATCAGTGGGCGAAGGAGTCAAGGAGCTTGTCCATGATGAGTGAAGGCATCTTTGAGCAATGGCAATCTGCATTTATTTTCATGAGTAACAATGCATGAGTTTTTTGGGCATGCATAGCTCACCCATTGTAATGAATTTATCGAGCAAAACAAATCTCTATTGTCCATACTCTATGGGTGCAATCTACTATGTGAGGTATATTGTGGTTCTGGTTTGAGTTTCATTGCTTGAAATTTTTGTTCTGGTTAATATATGAAAACTTCATTAGCTCAACCCTCGTTTTTTCTTGTTGACTGAGGTTTTCACTCACTCACAAATTGTATTCCCTCCTTTGGGAATTTTTTTTAATTGTAGGGAAATTTTACTTATGCCGAGGAAAATTTATACCTCTCCGGGCATTTTTCTTAGTGTTGGGCGTCCCAACTGAGAAGCTGGTCATAGTTAATCATTACTGGGTCATTTTTATTTATCTAGGCGTCTTCCCTTTGCCTCCAAGTCGTTTTTATCTAATGTTGAGTGTCTAAATTCTCCCTAGGTCATTTTTTTCTAATCTCGGGTGTTTAAACTCATCTCGGGTCATTTTTCTCTGATGTCGAATGCCTAAATTCACCCTTAGTCTTTTTTTATCTCATGTCAAGTGCTTAAAATTGCCTTAGACATTTTTCTCCATTGCTGAGCCACTAAATTTGTCCATAAAACACTTTATTCACTATTGGTCGACTTAATTCACTACCTTGACATTTTTGTCCACTATTGGAAGATTAAATCCATCCACTCAACATTTCCTTCATTGCTAATCTTGGACATACTTTGCAGCCAAGTATTGAAACCAAATTTGAATGGAGGCATGATCTCGGCTTACACAAACCTTGAATTCAAATTTCCGTAGAAGCATACGTTTTGATAAGACGGACGAACCATAGGCCCATTTACAGATCAGATGGTATCATATCAAGTTTGCCAAGGACCTTGAAGAAGTTACCATGGGCAAAGCGTTGAATAGGGAGAAGCTAGAAGAGTTGAGAGACTTCAACAAGAAGATTCAAGAAGAAATTCAATACTGGAGGCAGAGAGAAAATGAGTTGGAGAAAGAGCTTGCCAAGCGCCAAGGCTCCTTCACCTCCATGAGAGTAGAATTAGGCAAGAGCAAATTGCAGCTCGTGCAGTTGGGGGAGAAATTCATTGAGTTGGATAATTGGCAGGAGGAGAGGTCCAATAAGGTCATTTCTCACCTATACCGGGACTTGGTAGCAAAGGAAGAGGCCTTGAAGAAGCTAGAAGTAGCTATCCAAGAGACCAGGAAATTCCCTTCCATTGCCACTGTCGAAGCTAGTACCATGATGAAGGAAACTATGGTAAACTCACCTTCTAAGACGCTTTGTCAAGAAACCTTTGGTGACTTTGAGAAGCACACTAGAGGCATCGGTTCCAAGCTCATGAGGAAAATGGGCTATGATGGCCAAGGGTTAGGAAAGGAAGGCCAAGGGGTTGTGATTCCTATTATAGCTCAACAAAGGACCAATCATGAAGGCCTAGGATTGAGTGGACAAGAATCCAACACAAGTGCAACTCAAACCACTTTCGTTAAGGGAAGAGAAACTGGGAAAAAAAACATTTGCAACAAGCCACTCAAATATGCTTGTAGAAGCTTGGAAAAGGGCAACAAATAAATGATTCTGCCATCCATATTCGCTCCAATTCTTGGGGGAGCAAGCAACTAATCTTGCAAGCATCATGAAAGACCAAAAATGTATGGCTTAGTTTGTTTCTGTTGCAAGAAAAGTGGTCATAAGGCTAGCAATTGTTGGCACTCTAAAAGGGCAATCATCCCATGCAAGAATTATTCCCGGTATTGCAGATTGACTAGACATTGGGAGGCCAAATGTCAGAGGCTTCATCCGGAATTCCATCCCAAGAACCGAACAACCAAGAAGAAAGCTCGGAGAGTCAAGATCAAGGGGAAAGAGGAGTTGTTGGAACTTGCAACCCAAGGAGCAGTGGTAATCCAACGACCTATTACAACAGTAAATGCCCTCTACAACCATGAGATGGACATAAGGGTTATGCCAAAGGCATACCATACTGATCCAAAAAGGATCCAAAGAAGGCTAAGAACAACTCAGAACTCACAAAAGAAACTCATGATGCTCAAAATGGCTTCAGCAGACAGAGAAAAGGAAAAAAATCAAAGTTTCCAAAACTCAGTGAAAATGACATGATCGCGAAGACCGCGTGACAAGATTTCTAACAGTGCAAACGACCCGTCAAACAAAGTTACGGATTGAAAGATATTCATGGTCAAAGTTTGGTCAACATAGCCCAGTCAGCACAAGATGAGTTACCATCCGTACAACACATGTGGCAGGAGAAGGAAGGTGACATGTGACATGATGACATCAGCATGGTGATGTGGCAACACTAGAGGCTGCCACATGGCAACACTAGAGGCTACCACGTGTCACCCAATTTTGGCGTTTTCATCACGATCTATGGACCAATCGGATCATGCCACGTGGCAGCCTGTACGATTCGTACGCTGACGTGGCATGATGAATTGGCAGGGGACAACATGGTCCAATGAGAGGCTGCGACGTGGCCCAATCAGAGGCTGCCACGTGGTAGGTGGGAAATGCTCAATGACAGTCCGTGAGAAAAAATTGAAAAAAATATATAGTTTGGCGGGTTCACCAAATCTGGTGGACCATGCCAAACTTGGCCACAAGTTAAACGGTTGGGATATGGATAACGCCACCGATAAATTAGCGGAACAACATTATGTTATATATATATATATATAAATTGCAATGACATAAACCCAAAAGGGGGAGGCCCAGGGGTTTGACCTCGGGACCTCCTCCCCCATATGCGCCTTAATAAATCTGTCCAAATGAACATGCCATGGGTCTTATATTGTAACCAACGCCGCAAAGAATTATTAAATGGTGAGTCCTCCCAACTAGTGGGGGGAGGCACGATTACGATACTACCTCTTGGGCACATAAATCTATGCAGTGCAGTCATTAATGCAGGTTGCAGAGTGGCACAAAAATCGAGAGGAATTTCTTCTCGGGCCTAGGAGTGCCAGAGTCAGATTAAGGCGTGGAGACAATCATTTTTGGGTAATTTGACGCCACGAATTCAGTGGTGCTGTCTGTTTTATGATCTTAGCATTATTTCTACAGCTTGATTTCATAATGAGGTATACTTATGTATTTTGCCAAATTCTTTTGTTGAGTTAATGAAAGAGACTACCCATTTGAGAGCAGGACCCGGAGACGTAGTCCACCAGGGACGAACTCCGTTATCAAGTTTTTGTGTTCATATTTGATGCTTATGTCTCTTCATTTTTTAACTTTTCCTTCTTTAATGGTGCACTTTAATTTATGCTCATTTAATGCAATTCTTTATAAGTCACTCGATGAAAATATCCCGGATCATGTTGGTATCAGAGCAGTCGTCTTTGACTTGAATTGTTGAGTATGAATGCTTACTAGGGCCAAGCATAAATAGGGTGAAGGAACTCTTGATACTTTCAATCCCGAAGTTGGCCGTGCATCCCAAGCAAAGAAAATGGCAGAAAAGGACAAGCATGATGAACAGGAGAAAAACTTTCATATGGTCTTTTATCGCATGTCAGAAATGATCGAACGAATGTATGGAGATTACGAGAAGAGGATGAAGAAGAAAGGGAAGAAAAATGAAGCACATGAAGATGATGATGCTTTGGTAAACCAAGGGGCTGGAGGAGATCCTCCTGAGCCTCTGTCTTCACCTTCAAGTTCTATTTCTTCTTCCTCTGAGCATTCTCATCATTCTCGTCATTCTAGCCACAAAGCCTCTTTTAAGAAACCATCATTAAAGCTTGATGTAAAATTTGCTTTACCTATGTTTAATGGAGATGTTAATCCTGGAAATCTAGATAATTGGATCCGACAGGTTGAAGTATATTGTCGTGTTCAACATATTGATGAATAATACATTAAAGTGCAACGAGCTTCTCTTCGGTTGGAAGGCACCGCTCTCGTATGGTGGGAGAGCAAGCTTCAAGATAGAAGTAAGTGTGGTAATCTTCTTTCCTCATGGTCGCAATTTAAATCAACAATAAGGAAGCAATTTTATCCATTAGGGTATTTACAGAAAGCAATGATGGAATGACAAAGTTTAAGGCAAAGTAAAGGTCAAACTGTACAAAGTTTCACAGAAGAATTTAGGAAGAAAGCTCTTGCATTGAACATTCCTTTGGATTCTTATGAAACTTTAATGAAGTATATTGGCACACTTCACAGTTATATTCGTCATACTTTGCTCTTGTTTAACCAAACTAGTCTTGACGAAGTTTGTGTGCAAGCCACTCACCTTAAGAATAGGGTAAGCATGTTCAAGAAGATCCCACGAAGAAACCTTCAAATCTCCCACATAAAACTTCTAAGAAGTTTAAAAGGAAGGACAAGAAGACTGCCACAGTGACGAGGGAAGGAGGAAATCCCTCTTGTACTCATTGTAAGAAAAACAGTCACGATGAAGAACATTGTTGGAAACTGCATCCAGAAAAGAAACCAAAATAGTTCGGTGGAAAGGGGAAGACAAAAACCATTGCTACAATTGAACAAGATCTTGGTTATGATTCAGGAGATGAAGGAAATATCACAGTGGTTGGAGTACAAGGTAAATATTCCCTTCATGCTAGTTCAAGTTCCAATAATGAATCTCATGATGATGAACGAAAGAGGAATGAATTATTTCACATAAGAGTTATATCTAAACACACTAAAATAGATATGTTATTTGATCCAGGTTCCCAAGTAAACTTAATATCTGAATCACTTGTCAAGAAGATGGGTCTTGAAACGAAACCACATCCGAAGCCTTATCCTCTTGGTTGGATATGTGATAAAGCAAAACTTATTGTCACCAAACAATGTAGGGTCGGTTTTGCTATAGCTTCAAAGTTGATTGATGAAGTGGATTTGGATGTTGTATCACTTGATATATGTGGCATAGTGTTGGGAAGTCCTTATCTTTATGATAAAAAAACAGTCTTCTTTCTTCATGAGAACATATACCACCTTACTAAAGGGGGAATGGAATATATTGTTAGAGCTCACATCATGAGGGTAAATACAACACTTGTTAGTGCAGGGCAAATGGAAAGACTCATAAACACTAATAAGAGATATGTACTCATGGTTGTAAGAGAAAAATGTGTCAGGACATCTAATGCTTTCCAAGGATGTGATCCATCTCATAAAAAGGAATTAATTGATATTGTTTCTAAGTATGATGATATTTTTCAGGAACTAGATGGATTACCTCCTAAGAGGGAAATCCAACATGAGATACATCTTCAACATGATTCTCCTCTTCCTAATGTGGGCATGTACAAGATGTCAGTTGTGGAGATGAGAGAGATCAAGGAGCAGGTACATGGCTTATTGGATAAAGGGGTCATCGGGCCCAGTTCATCTCCTTGTGGTTCTCCGATCGTGATAGTGCCAAAGAAGGATGGCGCATGTGTGTCGATTACCGAGCCTTAAATAAAACCACGGTGAAAAATCGATACCCTCTTCCTCGTATAGATGATGTACTTGATCAATTGAATAATGTTGTTTATTTCACTAAGTTGGATTTGTGTAGTGGGTATCATCAAATCAGGGTTGCAAAACAAGATGCATAAAAAACTGCCTTTAAAACCAAACAAGGATTGTTTGAGTGATTAGTTATGTTGTTTGGGATTTGTAATGCCCCGACAACTTTCATGAGTGTGATGAATAATGTATTCAGGCCTTTCCTAGATGACTTTGTGATTATATATTTAGACGACATTCTTATTTTTAGCGGGACTTGGGATGAACATGTGAGGCATGTAAAGCAAGTATTGGATACTTTGCAAAGGGAAAAGTTGTATATAAAATTGTCTAAATGTGAATTTGGCAAGACTACACTTGTGTACTTATGTCATATTGTAGGAGGAGGACAATTAAAAATTGATCCTTCCAAAATTAATGTAATTGTAAATTGGCCTGAGCTAAAAAGTGTAACCGAATTCTGAAACTTCTTAGGTGAAGTCCAGTATTGGAGGAGGTTCGTTTCCAACTTCTTCTTTATAACAACTCCTTTACATGCCTTAACTAGCGTGAAGAACACTTTTCAATGGGAAGGAAAGCAACAAAAAGCTTTCGACACTTTGAAGGAGATACCGCACCGATATTAGCACTACCAAATCTTCAACAATCTTTTGAGATTGAGACAGATGTCAGCGGATACGCCATGGGTGCAATATTGATGCAATATTGTAATCTTATCTGTTACCACTCTGAAACTTTTAACCAAGTTGTTGTTAACTATCCTACATATGATAAAGATTTGTATGCATTAGTCCAAAGCGTAAAGAAATTGAAGAACTACTTGTTAGGGAAGGAAACAATCATACATATAGATCACCAACCCTTACAATATCTCCAAGCACAGACCAAATTGCAACTATCTCGACACTACAGATGGATGGGTTTTCTACAACAATTTCATTTGGTAATCAAGTACAAAAAGGGTACAAGTAACAAGGTAGCCGATATGCTTTCTAGACCTCCTATTGCTTCTTCTATTATTTTGAAGAATACTTCTTTATCTCATGATAACTATGTAGAACAATATGCCATCGATGAAGATTTTAAAGAAGTATATGAGAAGTTAACCCTTGGTGCACAAGTAAAGAACTATTGTCTGCAGGGAAAACTACTCTATCATCTTGGAAAGCTATGTATTCCTACAAGTGAACGAGTCCATGTAATACGAGAAGCTCACACTTCTCTTGTGTCTGGGCATTTTGAGGTAGGAAAAACTATGGCTCATTTGCAGAGGTTTTGTTACTGGCCTCAAATGAAAGAAATTATAACTAAATATGTAAAGGGGCATGTGATGTGTTCTACTTGTAAGCCCACTAATAGAAAACCGGGGCTATAATCACCACTTCCCATTCCATCCCATTCATGGGAAAGTATCTCTATGGATTTTGTAGGGGGTTTACCAATGACCAAAGGGGGTCATGACTATTTGTATGTTGTAGTGGATAGGTTCAACAAGATGTGTATCTTGATGCCATGTAAAAAGTAGATCACTACTGAGTAGACTGCTAATCTCTTCTTTCAGTATTTTTTAGTTCACTTTGGGTTACCCACATCCATTGTCTCGGATCGAGATACTCGATTCCTTGGGGAATTTTGGACTAGCTTGTGGAGGAAGATGGACACCAAATTGAAGAGGGGCACTGCTTTCCATCCATAGACCGATGGACAAACAAAGGTGGTAAACCAGACAGTGGTTCTTTTTCTTCGAGGCTACTGCAACAAGCATCCCAAGTTATGGGATGAACATATACCCTATGTACAACATGCTTACAAATGAGCTTTACATTCATCTAGTCAGAGTTCACCTTTTGAGACATGTTTTGGGTACCTACCCAAGGTTCCTTTGGACTTGATGTATGGGAGAGATGCCAATGTGAATGAAGAATGAACAGAGGACAGAGCCCGCAAGTTCATCCAAAGGATCCAATAGATACACCAGACAGTCAGGAAACAATTGGAGATAAGTTAATCACAATATAAGGCTCGGCATGACAAGCACATGATTGATCATCATTTCCAAGTTGGAGATCGGGTATGGATTCACATAAGCAAGGAGATATTGAAGGGTGAAGGCAAGAAACTCAAGCCCATTCGTTATGGACCCTTCACTATCTTGGAGAAAAGTGGTACCAATGCTTTTCGTCTAGATCTTCCACCTTACATGCAGATTTACTTAGTTGTGAATGTTGAGAACTTGAAACTTTTTTAGCCTCCCATGATCATGGATCAACATGACGAAGTTTCAATACCTTTAGTTTATGCGTTTGGACCCGAGTACTCGTATGAGTTACAAGAAGATATCATCCTGGACAGAAGGATGAGGACTTCACACATGGGTGATGTTGATTATCTCCGAGTAGGCTTAAAGGGCACACATCCAAGCAAGGTAAAGTGGATAGAGAAGGACAAAGTGAGGGGACTCTTCCCTCACTTACATGTTGATTTATGAAATCTTTTGGTGGTCCAAAAAGCTCTTAGTGGGAAGGCGTGATCCAAAAAGGATCCAGAGAAGGCTAAGAACAACTCATAACTCACAGAAGCAACTCATGACGCAGAATGGCGTTAGCAAACAAAGAAAGGGAAAAAATTCAAAGTTCCCAAAACCTAGTGAAAATGACATGATCGTGAAGATCGCGTTGCAAGATTTCTAACGGCGCAAACGAATCATCAAACAGAGTTACGGATTGAAAGATATTTGCTATCAAAGTTTGGTCAACCTAGCCCAATCATTAGGGGATGAGTCAGCATACGTACAAATGACGTCAACATTCGTACAACACACGTGGAGGGAGCAGGAAGGTGACATGTGTCATGATGACACTAGCATGGTGATGTGGTAGCACCATAGGCTGCCACGTGTCACCCAGTTTTGGCGTTTTCAGGTCGCTCCGTGGACTAATCAAATCATACCACGTGGCAGTCTGTATGATCCGTACGTTGACGTGGCATGATGAATTGGCAAGGGACAACGTGGCCTAGTGAGAGGCTAACACATGGCCCAATCAGAGGCTTCCACGTGGTAGGGGGGGGAATTCTCAATGACAGTTCGTGAGCAAAATTTGAAAAAAATATATAGTTTGGCGGGTACGCCAAATCTGGCGGAGCACGCCAAACTTGGCCACAAGTTAAACGGTTGGGATATGGATAAATCCATCAGTAAACTAGCGGAAAAACATTATGTTATATATATATAAATTACAATGACATAAACCCAAAAGGGGGAGGCCCGCGGGTTTGACCCCGAGACCTCCTCCCCCATTTTTGCGTTAATAAATCTGCCCAAACCAACAGGCCACGGATTTTACATTATAACCAACGCCGCAAAGAATTATTAAATGGTGAGTCTGCCTAGCTAGTGGGGGGAGACGCGCGTACGGTATGACAACTTAGGCATGGAAACCTATGCAGTCCAGTCATTAATGCAGGTTGCAGAGTGGCACGAAAGCCAAGACAAAATTCTTCTTGGGCCCGGGAGTGCCAAAGTTAGATCAAGGCGTGGAGACAGTCATTTTTGGGTAATTCGACGCCACGAATTCAGTGGTGTTGTCTGTTTTCTGATCTGAGCATTATTTCTGCAACTTGATTTCAAAATGAGGAATACTTATGTATTTTGCCAATTCTTTTGTTGAGTTAGTGAAAGAGCCTACCCATTTGGGAGCAGGACCCGGAGACGTAGTCCACCAGGGACGAACTCTGTTATCAAGTTTTTGTGTTAATATTTGATGCTTATGTCTCTTCATTTTTGAGCTTTTCCTTCTTTAACGATGCACTTTAATTTATGCTCATTTAATGCAATTATTTATAAGTCACTCGATGAAAAGATCCTGGATCACCTACTCAACTCTTATCTTCCATCCTACATCGGAGGCATCCTTTCTTTGAGATTCGCCAGAGTCTGCTTGATGATAGGAGAAGAAGAAGATTGAAGGAGTTGAAGTTTTTGGGGACCAAAATGCTGCAAATGGGAAGGTGTGATCTGAATTGGATCCTCACCCAAAACATTTTGTAAAATTGCGATAAACTTGTACTTGTTATTTTTACTCTATTTTGTCTTTTTTTTTTTGGAAAAATGGGAAGTGGAAATGAACAATGTGATGGTTGGCCTTCCAAAGGCAACACATTAAAATAATGAAGGTTTATAGCGAAGAGGACGATGAAGGGAGGCAATGAGAACTTGGGAAGTTTGTAGAGATGAGAGCTCGAAGAGTGAAGCCTACTTGAGGATCAGTGGACGAAGGAGTCAAGGAGCCTGTCCACGATGAGCAAAGGCATCTTTGAGCCATGACAATCTACATTTATTTTCGTGAGTAACAATGCATGAGTTTTCTGGGCATGCATAGCTCACCCATTGAATTTCTCGAGAAAAATAAATCTCTATTATTTATATTGTCTGGGTGCAATATGCTCTATGAGGTATATTGTGGTTATGGTTTGAGTTTCATTGCTTGAAATTTATGTTCTGGTTAATTGTTAAGAACCAAATATCAAGATAGCGTAGAAAAACCTCAGAATAACTACTCAACGCCTTGAAAAAGATAGAATTTCAGATAATAAGCCTCTTTGAGGGGGCAACCTCCTTATACACCACATAAATTTCCCAATACAAGATGATTCCAAATGAAAATGTCTCCTTGGTATATATAAGAGACTTGGAGGTACAATTAAAACTGATTGACCCAAGCCGACATAAATAAAATAACATTACTAATGTAATATGCCCCAATTAAGGGGTAATGTGCCACTATTTAGGGCTTAACATGCCCCTCCCCTTGAGACAAGTGTTGTCCACAACAGTTAAGTAATTCTGGATGCTTATGTATAAAAGAATCATCTTCCCAAGTGGAATCTTCAACATGTAGTTTCCTCCACTTAATGAGATACTCTGAAATGGATCTATTCCTTAGTTGGCGGATTCTTGTGTCAGTGATGGGTTCAAGCTCCAATATGATTTTTCCTTCCTCGTCAAGTTCTGCAAATATAGTTTGAACTGGGATCTTGTCACCTATAACCTTCTTTAAGCATGAAACATGGAACACTGGGTGTACTCGTGAGGATGCAGGCAACTCCAATTTGTATGCCATAGTACCGATATTTTGCAACACCTTATAAGGGCCATAATACTTTGGTGATAATTTATTATCCTTCTTGGCTTGCTTGAGGGACATTTGTTTGTATGGTTGTAGTCTTAAAAACACCCAATGCCCTACTTCAAAACTTCTTTCACTACGATGTTGATCTGCTTGTTGTTTCATCCAATTCTGTGCCATGGTCAGGTTGTCCTTTAAGATTTGGAGAACTTGTTGTTGATGCTCGATGTGATCTTCCACTGCTTGAACCTTGGATTTTTATTTTAGAGAAGAAGTGATGGAAGGAGGGTGGTATCCATAGAGTGCCATAAATGGTGTCATTTTTGTTGCAGTGTGAAAGAAAGTGTTATACCACCATTCTGCCAAGGGTAGCCATTTGAACCATTGTGTTTGTTTATCAGAGACAAAGCAACGAAGGTAGCCTTCTAGACATTTGTTCACTATCTCAGTTTGTCCACCAGATTGAGGATGATAGGATGAGCTATGAGCCAATTCAGTACCCAAATAAGAAAATAATTTTGTCCAAAAATGTCCAGTGAAGATAGGATCTCTGTCACTTACAATAATCTTTGGGATTCCATGTAGTTTTTGAACTGTCTCCATGAATGCGGTGGAAATTGTACTAGATTTGAAGGGATGAGAGAGTGCACAAAAGTGTGCGTACTTGGTCAGTCTATCAACTATCACCATGATGACACTCTTTCCTTTAGACTTCGGTAACTCTGTGATGAAATCCATGGAAACCTCCTCCCAACGCTAACTTGGGATGGCTAATGGTTGTGAAAGACCTAGGGTCGTAATTGTTTCTACCTTATTTTGTTAGCAAACCAAACATTCTGCTACAAACCTTTGAACATCAGTTTTAAGGCCATCCCAAAAAAATTCCTTCTTGACCCTATGATAGGTTTTCAAAAATCCCGAGTGCCCTCCAACCGGAGAGGTGTGCAATTCCAATAGTAACTTTTGTTTGAGTTGGGAGTTCTTACATAAATATAAGCGATCTTTGTACCATAGTGAATCATTTTTCCATGTAAATGTATATGATGCACTAGAATCCTGCTGCAACCTTTGAATGAGAGTCCACACGTTTTCGTCATTATTCCATTCATCCCTCGCTTCTATTATCCAATCGGGTTGGATGATCGAGATAGCACAAAGAAAGGCCTCAACATCTTCATCCTTTCTCGAGAGTGCATCTGCCACAACATTTTGCTTCCCTTTTATATAGATGATTTCAAAATCATAACCCAATATCTTGGTCACCCATTTTTGTTGTTCTTCTGAAGATAGTCTTTGTTCCAAGAAGTATTTAAGACTATCATGATCTGTTTTGACCTTGAAGGTCCTACCTATTAGGTAAGGGCGCCATTTCTTCAATGCATGTAGTATTGCCATCATTTCCTTCTCATAAATGGGTTTGTGTAAGTCCTTTCCCTTGAGTGGCTGACTTTCAAAAGCCAGGGGCCTTCCCTCTTGCATTAGGATAACACCAATGCCATTTCCCGAGGCATCACATTCCACAATAAAGGTTTTTGTGAAGTCTGGTGTGGTCAAGACAGGAGCTTTGCACATCACCTCTTTAAGTTGTTCAAAAGCTTTAGTTTCCTCTGGATTCCATGAAAATTCATCCTTCTTAGTTAGTGTCGTTAAAGGTGTTGCTATTCTCCCATAGTTCCGAACAAACTTGCAGTCGTAACCTGTGAAACCCCAAAATCCTCTAAGATTATTCAATGTTTTGGGAATCGGCCAGTCCATCGTGGCCTTAATGTTGTTAGGGTCTACTTTAACACCTTCATGAGATACAATATGACCCAAATACTCTACTTCCTTCACCCCAAAGAAACATTTGGACAATTTGGCATATAATTGTTGCTCCTTTAGTAGTTGTAGCACCTTGTCAACATGTCGTACATGATCCTCCCAAGACTTGCTATAGATTAGTATATCATCAAAAAATACTAAGACAAATTTTTGAAGGAAGGGCTTGAAAATGTAATTCATCAACCCTTGGAATGTGGAAGGTGCATCTGTAAGGCCAAAAGGCATGACCAAAAATTCATAATGGCCTTCATGAGTTCAGAATGTTGTTTTTGGGATATCTTATTCCTTCATTCTAATCCGATGATACCTTGAATGGAGATCCAACTTTGTGAAATAGAATGCTCCATGTATGTCATCTAACAATTCATCAATTATGGGAATGGGAAACTTATATTTAATAGTGATCTTGTTGAGCTCTCTATAATCTGGACACATACGCCATGAGCCATCTTTCTTGAATACCATTACCACAGGTGCAGAGTAAGAACTTTGGCTAGGTCTAATAATGCCAACCTGTAACATTTCTTCAACCATGCACTCAATTTCAATCTTTTGGGCGTAAGGGTATCTGTACGGCTTGATGTTAGGAGGAACACTCCCAGGAATTAGGTGAATATCATGATCATGATTTTGAGTGGGTGGAAGACCTTCGGGAATATCTTCAAATACTTTGGAATGCTTATCAATGATACCTTGGAGATCTAGGGGAATAGATGGCTTAGATGTTTGAACATCTAGTGAGCACAGTTGTGCAATTACACCTTGATGCCCCTTTTTCAATAATTTTGTCAAGTCATTAGAGATTATCACCTTACTGGGTTTCCCTGTGATACCTCTTAACTCAATTTTTTTTCATTCCAATGAAAATTTCATGAAAAGTTCTTGAAAATTAAAACCCATCGTTCCTAATGATTGTAACCATTGGATTCCTAGTACGACATCAGTACCACCCATGGGTATAACAATCATTGGACTATCCATTACATATTCCCCCATAGTAAGATTGATATTATTGCATTTTCCTGAGCAATTGATAGTTCCTCCATCTGCAATCATTACTTGAAACTCTGGTGCTGGATATACAAAGCAATTGAGAGCATTGGCTAATTTGTAGTGAATGAAATTATGAATACTACCAGAATCAATTAGGACTATTACCTTTTCCTTTTTGATATATCCTTCGATCTTGAGGGTTTGAGGAGTGCTAATTCCAACCAATGCATTACACGATATCGTGGGAGTCAACTCTTCAAAAGAAATCACGTCTACGTTTTCATCTTGAGATGGTTCTTGTTCTTGTTCTTATTCTTCTTCCTCTTCACAATCTATGTAGAATAATTTCTTCTCACCACACTTATGTTCCTTACTGTACTTGTTGTCACAATTAAAGCATAAACCTTTTGCTTTTCTTTCCTCCAATTGTTGAGGTGTCAACCTTATAGGTTGAGGTATTTTAGAAGAAGGAACATTATTCTCTCAATAGATGTTAGGAGTGGTCCTTCTAGTAGCCATAGCCATATTTTTACTTTCAACATTTATTGCCACCCTAAATGCATTCTCCAATGATTTGGGTTCCCAAAGGCGAACCTCATGTTGGATGTAATCCCTTAAAGTTCCTATCAATACATCAATCAAGTGCTCATCTGGAATATCTGTTACCTTTATATTCAATCTTTGGAAGTTCTCAATGTGCTCTGTAACTAAACTATTTTGCTTGAGATTTATCAATTGGCTAAAGAGGGTATTGCTCCTTGTATCCTCATAGTGTGCTATCATTTCTTTCGTGAAAATTGTCCAAGTGACGAGTGATTTGCAAGAACAAATCCATCGATACCACACAAATTGATTGGGCTCTAAATATAAAGAAGCAATCCGTACCTTTTGTGTATGTGACACATTATGTAGATCAAAGCATTGTTGCATCTGAAGTATCCACGTGATTGAGTCCTTGCCATCAAACTTCCTCATATCGATCTTAGGAAGGTGGTTGGTCTTCAACCCAAAGTTAGAGTTTCTCCATTCTTGATTCATCTTCCTTGTGTCCTCATCATGAATTTCATGGGATACATTTTCACTTTTAGATGTCCTCTCTATTTGGAAAATTTTCAGTCCTTCCATGATCTCCCTTTTCAAACCATCCATCTTAGTATCCATTATTGCCTCCAACTTAGCTTCCGTTGAATCCATCATCCCTTGTAGTTCATCTTTTATTACTGTCTTCTTTTGTAATTCATTTATGTCCCTACGCATTTCTTCACCTTCATCAAGAGTCCAAGTAGGAATGTTTGGAGGCTTATTTCATGTGGAAGTTCCCTTTTTTGGTGGCATGTTGGCCAAGTATCACTTTAAACCTTGATTTTGAGGTGGTTCTGCTAGACAATCTTTCTTTTATTGTATCTCCAAAATTTCGGCCCTTCTGGGTATGAAAAATTATTTTTTGTAGTTCTCTGATATTTCTTCTCTGCAATGCCACAGGTCTGATCAAAATTGGATGTCCCAAGTGGAATTTACGGTAAATTCCCCACACCTTGCTGATTTTTGGCCTTTCGAGGAGATCTAACTTATATAGAGTGCCCCACACAAAATAATTGATATAAGATTCTGAAAATTGTACCAAAAATACTACAGACTGTCCACTATCTAATGCAACTAATCTCACTCAATTTGGATACTTGAGGAAGAATTTATGATTGTTTTACCCGAAACACCTTCTCGAGACTAGTCAACAGGACTAGTCAGATACCCTATATTCCACTGAGTGTATCTACAAATGTAAGATGACCCAAAAGATGAAATTTTTATCACAGATACCTTAATAATTTATGTGAATATACTTTGGATTCTAGAGTTTGAAACGTTACGTAAAAAATTTCATAGCGAAAATTCTGCGATGGCTAAATTCAGGATGATTCCATAACTCTATCTTACACAGGTTGTATCTCTGAAAGTGTAAGGCCTCAGGAGATGAAATTTGAACCCAACGTACCTTGATCCGTCTACTAAATATCCTCCAAGGGGTTCCTTTTGAAATGTCGTATAAAAAAAATTATAGCGAAAATGCCAAGGTGTCTCAGATGTAACAACAAAACCGCAAGACCTTGAGCTCTGATACCAAATGTTAAGAACCAAATATCAAGATAGCATAGAAAAACCTCAGAATAAGTACTCAACGCCTTGAAAAAGATAAAATTTCAGATAATAAGCCTCTTCGAGGGGGCAACCTCCTTATACACCACATACATTTCCCAATAAAAGATGATTGCAAATGAAAATGTCTCCTTCGTATATATAGGAGACTAGGAGGTACAATTACAAGTAATTGACCCAAGCTGACATAAATAAAATAACATTACTAATGTAATATGCCCCAATTAAGGGGTAATGTGCCAGTCTTTAGGGCTTAACATTAATAGTGCAAGCTTCATTAGCCCAATCCTCATTTTGTCCTTTTGACTGAGGTTTCCACTCACCCACAAATTGTATTCCCTCCTTTAGGCGTTTTATTTATGGGAAAATTTATACCTCTCTGGGCATTTTTCTTAGTGTTGGGAGTCCCAACTGAGAAGCTGGTCATATTTAGTCATGGTTGGGTCATTTTTCTTTAGTTGGGCATCTTCCCTTTGCCCCCATGTCGTTTTTCTTTGATGTTGAGTGTCTAAATTCACCCTAGGTCATTTTTCTTTGATGGCGGGTGTGTAAACTCGTCCTAGGTTGTTTTTCTTTGATGTCGGATGCCTAAATTCGCCCTTAATATTTTTTTATCTCATGTGGAGTGCTTAAAATCGCCCTAGACATTTTTCTCCATTGCTAAGCTACTAAATTCATCCATAAAACATTTTATTCACTACTGGTCGACTTAATTCACCCCCTTAGCCATTTTCTCCACTGTTGGATGATTAAATCTGTCCACTCAACATTTCCTTTATTGTTGGTCTTGAACATAGTTTGCAGCCAAGTATTAAAACCAAATTTGAACAACAGTGTGATCTCGACTTGCACAAACCTTGAATTCAAATTTCCGTAGAAGCTTTCATGTTGATGAGATGGACGAGCCATAGGACCACTGTTTACGGATAAAAAAGACTCAAACCATTGATTGGTCATACACGATATTTGTAGCACATGAGATTTTCACTTGGTTACACACATATGCTTCACACCAGGAAGTGTATTGTGCGGTCCACTATTGTGTCACATTTGTATGTGACCCACCCAATAATGATACAATACCTCTCAACAACTACTCTAATGTGGTGGATCACCTTTCTAGAGTCCCCTTGATTTGGCCTAGACATGGGACCTCTTTGGAATGTCTAGCACTTATGTCGGTTCGCTAGGTGACTCCCCCCCTACTCTTTAGCCTTTGGTTGCCAATTTGACTCACTTTGACCCTCTATGAACTCATTTGGGGTATTTCATAACTTCATGGGTCCAATTGGTGGTGCAAACCCCAGTCAAGTCCATGTTCACCGAGGATGCCTCAATTCAATTCCATGATAGCCCAAAACCATTTTGGAGTTGTTATTTATGACGTCAAGTCAAACCTTACTTGATCTATTGATAAAGAGTATTGTAGGTTGCCTTGGAGTACTGTGATTGTGAACCCACAACACATAGAACAAATATATTTTGGGCCTAAAAACTTGTGACACCATTGTACCAAATCAATGACACATAGTCAAAATCCATTATATGACAAATTTTTACGATTTGGACCCTCCAACGACTAACCTAATGTTATCATATGCCTCAAGGTCTTGACAATTTTGTACAATTTGGACCCTCCAACGACTAACCTAATGTTATCATATGCCTCAAGGTCCTGACAATTTTGTACAATTTGGACCCTCCAACGACTAACCTAATGTTATCATATGCCTCAAGGTCGCTTCTTTGCCTATTTATGCCATTCAATTCCTCTATATAAAGCCTTCTCCAAATCTTCTAGCAAATTGAAAACCCTAATTTACAAGCACACACCCATATTAGTGATAAAACTCCTTCCCCCTCTCTTAAGCCCTTGGGCTACATGCAACCATCATTTCTATCACCTCTACATGTATCTCTTATGGTTATCTTGGCTCCAACCTTGCATATTTGATTAATTCATCCTAGATCAACTTCATTGCCTTAGTTTCACTCATACCTTAGAAGTCTCAACCATAAAACCTCAACAAAGGTTCCATCACAACTAGGGCAAGGGAGGTACTATCCTCAATGAAGGTATTGGGGCCTCTCTACTCTACATTTTTATGGATTGATATTTATAACAATGGATCTAGTGTTTATTGATTATGTTGCATACATATATGTGTGTATTAGAGATCGGGCAAGTCTTGTTTTGCAAGAATTTGAATCCACATGTTTATGATATTCTAGGATGTGGATCACTCTTACATGCTTCTTAGAACTCTTCTCTTCCACTCATGGAGTTTCATCATCTTCAATAGTGAATTATGAGTGATTTCTTTCCATTTTTCTCTTTTTATTTCCAACATTAGGGTTTGTAGCTCATTGAAGGAATTGTCGATTAATTAAACCTAATTAGTTGTTTATCTTTCATGATTTAATTCATTGCTAAAACTTGATTTGGAAACCCGAGTGAAGTACCCTAATAATCTATGGGTCTAGGTTAACATTAACAAGATCTCAAGGTCACAATTAATCTAGTGGTTTTACCTTTTCTTTTTATCCTCTTTTTTCTCACCCTAAGGTTTCTCAATTTAGTCCTAAAACTGAGTGGAGACTCCTCTCTCCATTCTTCCCGTTTTACTGGTGTTTGTGTGCTTGGGTGGTCTTCCATCCCTGACCTCACATTGCATGTGGTAACGCGAATATTTTCATTTGTTACATTTCTGCAACTCCACTAGGGAGTTCCCTCCAACCCAAGAGAAGGCCTCTTTTCTTTCTTTTCTCTAGCCCCCACTCCTACCATAGGGAGTATTGTATCTTTCTTTTCCAAGAGAGGGCAAGTCTCCCTTCTCTCTGTCTCACACTTTGCTTGATAACTCCCCGAAGTATCCCTTTCCTCAAGTCTTTATCTCCCTACAAAGGAGGCCATGTGGGTTAACGATTAACATAACAACTTATGTGGCTTTGCATCATCCTCCTTCCTAGCCTTGTCATTCTAACCACATTCTTGTCACCAAGCCTAACTTCCCCTAAGGTATCACCCATTCTTGAGGTTATCAATTGTGGCCTCATATCCCCATCTACGAGGGTGATTCTCATCCCCCTGTTAAGGAGGAAAGGGGACAATCCCTTCGTGCCTCGAAATGAGAAGAAAGTTCTGACTCCCCACTTGAGGATGTATGCTCTCGGGTGAGCCTAAATTGCCCCCTTCTAGAGGGCCCTCCAATTATAAACATACTTGATTCCCTTATATCTTCAACTAGGTATCTCAACCCATTATCCAAGGTCCAAACCAATCTCTGATGCCTCTCCTAGCTACTTCCTTGTCCTTGGACCCTACGAGCATTAATGCTTATGTAATGGCTACTCAAACCTTACGTTAGACAACAACCCATACAAGTTAAGTGTGCATGCAATCAAATTAGTACAAACCCCAAAACTCTTCAAATGTAGGCCAAGGAAATTTAAACTTCCTTCCCTAGATTTTGGTAGGGCTCGAACCCCATACAAGTGTTCATACAACCATTCCCTTGAACGTGAGCCAAGTTCTCATGACAACCACAACATGACTCGTCAACCAAGTACACATCCCAACATGTGTTTTGCAACAAGAACATGCCCCAATGATCCCCTAAGGATAAACATACATCTCAACATTCTCCCAACCCCAAGAATGAGCACATCTTCCAACAATTTCACAACCTCATAGGCAAGTGTTTCTCCCAACCATGACACCCTCTAAGACCTTTTTTCCACAACCATCTGCTCAATTATTCATACCAATAGTATCACAATCTCTTATTGTGACATTTCAAGGGGGATGGAGCCCAAGCATTAGCATCAACAACAACCTTCCCTTCTTCAACTCAAGACCTTTCCAAGTATGGGGAGTGGCAGTGGGCTGCCCCCTCTTGACAACCATTGACTTCCTCTTGGAGGATACCCCACTTAAAACTTGCATTTTGGTAACGAGAGAAGTTGCATGATAACAAGGCCTTTTTTTGACTAGATATTTAGACAACCTTTTACTCCTCAAATTACATAGACATGGTTCCCTCCAAATCTATCAAAATTAGCAAAGTTTGGTGACACCATTGGGGAAGACAAGTGTAATGAACATAAAATATATAAATAAAAAACCTGAGTGGGCCTAATGGTCAAGAACATGTGTTTCCTTCTAAGAGCTCACAAGTTCAAATCCAAAGGGGGGTAGGGTATGTATACCTATGTAGACTTTAGCAGAAAAAATGTTGTAGGGAGGGGGTCTCTTGTCCCACAAACAAGGGGGTCTCCCATACACCAATTTGGTGTCTGGCTTGGCCATGACCTTAAAATTAGATTATTATTATTATTATAACAATAACAATATTATTAAAAAGCATAACCTAACTAAGGGACATGACTTAACGAAGGGCTGTGACCATCACTATGACTAGTTAATGCATAAAAATACAATACAGATGGCATTGTATCAATCATCAATCATCAATCTATCTTTATATTATTTATTCAATCATATATGATATCGTCCTTAATGGATTTCAACTAACTTTCATTCTTATGTTGAACATTCTTCAGTAAATGGACTATTGTTCATTTTATTTGGTATCAGAGACACGTTTTGATTAATCCATTAACCACACTTTAATTGGACCTTGTTTGATTTAGTTTTTTTGGCCACACCTAAATTTTCAATGTTTCTCTAATCGCTAAGTTCTAACCACAATTTACCCTTGCCCATTATAAACTTAGAAATTTCATTGAAGAAAAAAGCCATTCTACTACAAATTCAAATTCGAAGAACACCTTAAATGAGGAAGTTAAATTATTCAAAATTATCAAATAAGAAAATCTACAAAAGCATTAGGGATCCAAAGATAAATCAACACACGATAATGACATTCCAAAGCCATTATTGTTTATAAGGCACATCATTCTCAAATTGTGACTGGGGTTAAATTGTGTCAATAACTACGCATTTCACATTAGAAAGTGTGAGGTTGACCTTCCATCCCACTAGGGGAAAATAAGATGATGTTGATTAGGTAGCCACCTATTGCATAAGGGTTACCCTGACGAGGCGAGAAAGGGATAAAGGTGTGGCGCCCTGAGATGATAAGTCACAACCTTTTTAAGGAAGTTGTCATACACCATCGTATATAAGCCAAAAAGGTTTAATTTTTTTTTCGCATTACTTCGTGAAAAGGTTAAAAGAAATGGCATTAACCAAGGTTAAAATGGATGTATTAAAAATACATATCATATACTAAGAGTGAAAAGGCATGATCTTTACTTAGTGAAAGCCAAAGGATTCTTAAAGAATATAATCAAAATATAGATAATTCATAGATCAAATTGGGTTTAAAAATGGAGTTTAATAAAGAAGGGAGTGTTTATATATATATATAATTCAAAATGATTATTTAAATATAAAAAATTAACATTGTTATTTATTTGTGTCAACCATGAGATAAATTACATTAATGTTGACTTAACAAATAAATTATTAATTTAAGAGCTAAATATAATTAGTAAAACATTTTAAAAATGAACAATATGAAATCAAAGATTTATAGCTAACAATTAGTAATTATAAATTCATATCCCAATTCAATGCTATAATTATGTATAAAAAAGAGGTTGACATAATTATGGGGTCAACTTGAATGGAATGATTAGAGATCTTCATTTTAAATATTAAAAAGAAATTATTGGCGTTCTCCTACAAGAAGAAGAAGAAGAAGATAACATTTAAAGTCTTTACCATAAAGTCACACTCAAAAGCTCTCTGTCACAGACCTGTAGTTCACTAGGATTTTTTTTCGATGACTTAAGTCCTTCCCAAGTCATTCTGGCACATGAGGTCGTGTGACATTACCTTGCCTCGACCGCAGTGGCTTGGATAACCTGCACCCACTACGACCAAACTACACCTATTCACTTAAGGTTTTCCCATAACTTTGGTTTAAGCTACAACAATTAGATGCATGACCAAGTCTCAGTACAACTCAACTCATCCAACAATGTGTATGCGTCCAACAAAATCCTTAAAACATCCCAAAAATACTAACAGTTAGCCATTTCACAATACTTAACGAATTAACAGTATGCAAGGAACATAAACATCCAACAAATATAAGGCATCCACAATACACAACACATATGAATGGGCGACAGGTAGGTGCCTAACACTTTATATATGAAGAATGTTTACATGATACAATAGGGGAGTCGCAACCCATTGCTTGCAACTCAATTACAAATTTATAAATAAACCAAGGCAAATAACCTTTTGCCAAACTTCCCAACAAACTTGCACAATCCAACCCTTGAAGCTTCCGCAGGCCTGTCTCCTACAATTCCTATTTCACTCTCCATCTCACTAAGGAAGTGCAATTCGTTCCATTGCGCCTAACCCTAGACTTAGCACAGTCACATAACTCTTTGCACTCCTTGAGAATGATTTAACACTTATTGTTTATTGTCTTCTTATCATGCCTTAGCACTTTGACGTGTCCTCCTATATGTATGATCTTTCCACGCACTTGTAATTCCCATTGGTTCCAAGGTGGACCCAAGTTCCATTGAGCTAACTTGTTCTCCTTCATGACATGTTCACCGATCATTCCATTGAATTGTTCCAACTCATGCCAGGTTTTCCCAGGTCGTCACATCCGACCATGCGTAAGTGCACTGGTTGTGCTTTGGCATCCAATCCATCTCAATTTGTCCAAAGGAAACTTCATCCACTCGTCTTGGTTGTCCCAAATGTCCCAAGTGCACTTGACTTGTCGGAGTTCACATGATTGTGCCCAATTCGTTCGGTTGCACTCAAGTGTGCCTAAAATATATGCACCTAATGGATGCATGCCCAAAGGAGTACACTCAATGAGTGCACCCGACAATGGTGATCCATGATGACTTGCACCCGAAGGCACCTTGACCATCTGTCACAATCGCCAAGTGTGGACCACCTAATTCCATCAGTCTGTATGAAGTCTACGCACCCAAGTCATTAAGCCTTCTTATGCCACTTCTTCATTTGTCTTTCCAAGTGCATGTCTATGGATGCGACTACCCGCATCATCCTTCTTGCATCTAGCCAAGTCCTTATCCAAGTTTCTCTTGGTACATATGAATTAGTGCGAGCTGCCACTATTTTCAGTGTGCCTTATCTGTTCACAGGGGCACCCAATTTGGTCTATAATGTGCCTTGCTAATGGGATAAGGCATCCAACTATCTAAGGTGCACCTTTCTAATGGGCCAACGCATCCAACTATTCGAGGTGCGCCATGCCAAAGTACCAAGGTTTCTAAATGAGCAGTCAAAGCATATTTTGTTTGATATGTCCATCCGCATTGGTCATTGACCACCAAGGTGATCATGCGACGGAGGTGCCCAACGCCACTCTAGGAGAGGGTCTTACACTCTCTCATTAGAAGATTTGAAAGATATAACATATGTCCTTGGGGATAATTAGGAATCGTTACAAAATATGTTGACAAAACTTGACAAGGTTGTAGCCGATAAGGATGAAGAAATTTATTGTCTCAAGAATCATGATCAAAGCTTGATCACTCAAATTAAGAAGTTAAAAACTAAGAAGAAGTCACAACAAGAAAAGCCATAGGAACTTACTAGCAAGGAAGCATTGATCGATAAGGAAACAATCATTGATCCAACTGAACTAGAGAAGTTGTTAAATGTAAATATCCAAACCATGGAAAAAGGAACAAATGCAGATATAGTCGACATAAAAAATAAAAAAGATGTTTATGTTGAGATGTTATCAACTAGTAAATTAGAAAAAGCATCAAAAGACAATGGTTCCCAAAAGAATATATAATATGCAAGGATGCCTTATCGTCATAATAATTATAATAGTCATCGTATTATTCAATGAACTAACTAAAGACAAAATCAATATGAGAACCTAAGTGAAGATCCTAATATATCAAAGAGAAGCTCGGGTGTGGAATATTACAACCTTCAAATCACATAAGTCGTCACCACATAGTGCTGAAAAAAATAAAATTAGGGTGGTCTAATCCTTTCACAATTCGACAATTTTGCTCAATGCTTCAAAGATCACACTCTCTTGTGCCTTCAATCTCGAGAATGAAGAATTATGACAAGGCATTACATGCCATAACAAAGCCAAAATGATTTGAGGACAAAACATCTTTGAAGGGATAGGTAATGTAACAAACATAAAATATATAAACAAACATTATTATTAATAATAATAATACTAAAAGGTTTATCCTAACCAAGTGACGTGACCTAATGAAGGAACGTGACCATTCACCATTGCGACTAGTCAATGCATATAAGTATATTGTCACATGGCATTGTATCAATCATCAATCTATCTCTATCTTTTTTATCCAATTATATATTATATTATCCTTTATGGATTTAAACTATCTTTAAATATTCCTTAATAAATGACTATTGTTCATTTCAACATGCACCACAATATCTTGGTTAAAAATTTTCCACCCTTTCTAATATGCAACACCTTTCACTAGTTCTATTGCCCTCCCTAATATACAACCACTTTCACTAGTTCCATTTCCCGCCCTAATATGCAATACCCTTCACTAGTTTTATTGCCCTCCCTAATATGCAACACTCTTCACTACTTCACTTGGGTCTGAAATGTATAGATAATCTAAGGCAAAACAAACAATATCATACTGTAACAATTTAAAATGGTCATTGTGATCTCGAAGTTTTAATAGAGAATTTAGATATGAGAAGAGACTCTAAACATAGATGAGGTATATCTCACACTGCCAAAAAATCCATATAGAATCCAATTTACTTGCTTGTCCTTCCCACATATTCATGTTCACTATGGAGCCTTGTTACCCTAATTGCATGTTTTCCAGGGTAGCATTTTTGTCCCCCTGAATCAATGTTGGCAAGTTCTAAAGTGTAGCATCATATGGGATGGCTCATTCATGATTTTCAACCCCTTCCACTAACACACATATGCTCCCAAAACTCCATTAATTATCTCTTTCCTTAATAATAATATAATTTAAGCCAAATCGATCCATATTAAGCTGAAGATTTAAAAGCGATATTTGAAAAATTAAAGTTGACCTTCCTCTCCCATTTTTGCATGTTCTAGCAGTCTAATGGAAATTGGCGTAATCTCATCCCAACACTGGATTAACCTCAAGGAATGATTCTCCGACAATCTACATATTTGATGCATGATAGTTGTGGCATTAAAATTTACTTGACTCATTGAAGAGGAGGTGGTATTCCTACATGTTTTCTTCCACAACTTCCCAATCTAATCAAAAAATATTTTTTACCGAACTTAACTCGATTATCCATTCAAGGCATCCCACAGGTAAGTAAAAAAGTTAATCGTTGACTTTGTTGCAAGTATAAAATTTAATCGTTGACTTTGTTGCATGTTCGTTGAATGCCCCAAACGCACAATCAAGATAAAATCTTATCATTTGGTTGCCAAAAGGTTTCCTTGCATCTACCTTGGAGACCTAAATACACAATTCTTGGTAAGCTTGGTGCCGAACGCCAATGTACCATCTTAAAATGAAAATTATAAACCTGATCCAGATGGATGTCGGTGGCCTCCCACCTATTCCAACTGGCTCATTTTGGCAGTTTTTTCCTAGTTTTCGGGTCCCTGACTTCTGGTGTCATTTTGAGGCCCTAAACAATGTTTTTAGGGCTCGTCATGTTTAGACTATTCACATAGTTAGAGTTTGATGGCAACATGTGTAGTCCTCAGATAGACCTTTCCAACGGGTTATCGTGCACCTAAAACGAAGATCGTATGCAAAAGTTACGACCCTGGGAAGTTGATGTACTAACTTACCCAAACGGGGCCCACATGACTTTTGGCGCTTCATCTCCCAGGGTTAGGTTTTTGGATGTCTATGGTTTTGAAATTCCTGTTTATTGTAAAAAGGGCTTCAGAGCCTCATTATAATCATCTTCTTGTGAATGAGCACAGGCGTCACATCTCTTCTCAGAGATAAGCCACCACCATTCTAGCAAGCTTGTTTTCTGCTGCATTTTACAGCTTCAACTTATTTCCTTATTGAATAGAAACCAGTTTTACTGTATGTTTTTTATTCTGTTTAAACATCTTTTAATAATAATCTGTATTCATTTCATTCTGCTCATAAAATCCATATCAATGGTATCAAAGTGGTCTACTCCTTGTCGTTCTTAATGCATATCCCCAACGAGGTTAGGGTACAAAGAATTGGGTCTCGAGCTTGTTTCTCTTGAGGACAAAATCTCTCGCACGCCCAAGCGAAATCTCATGGCGGGAGAAAAGAAAGATGACGAGACAAGAGATCCCTTCAAAATGTTGCTCGAGGAATCCCTCGAGCAACAAAGGAATGAGAGGATGGATAGTTTTGCGCAAATCCTTCGGCAACTACCAACATGCGACACATCTTCCTCAAACAGAGGCACCGACCCCTTCAAGGTACAAATCAACTTCGATATTCCTATATTTGAAGGTCAGATAGACACAGATGTTGTAGACAAATGGTTGAATCTACTACAAGGGTATTTCTCTGTCCATAACTTCTTGAATAGAGAAAATATTACTTTTACGCTTCTCAAAGTCATTCCCCATGTCAAAGATTGGTGGGAAACATTCTATGAGAAAAAGGAAACAGAGGAACCCTCATTATTTACAGTCGTGGTCACCTGGGAGTCCTTCAAGGATGTTGTTAAGGAACAATACTACTTTGTGGGAAGTTATGACGACCTATACACAAAATGGACCACATTGTGGCATGAAAGAGACCAAGCAGTGCCCGAGTTCACAAATATCTTCCATACCTTGCGCACCAAGTTGGGTATCAAATATTCTAAGCGACATCTGGTGCTCAAGTATCGCGACGGTCTACATAGATATATCCAGGATGAAATGGAGTTTCTGGACATCTCATCCTTGGGCGCGGCCTACCGATATGCCGTCAAAATCAAGTAGAAGCTCAAACAAAATACACGGTAATTTGGGCCTAGGAATCCCTCACAACAAAAGCTAGGAAAGGGTGATCCCAACCCATAGAACAAAGAACAGACCAAAGATAGACAACCTCAGGACAACAATTCCAAGCCATAAGCAAAGAAGGACACCAAAAAGACAAAGAAAGATACCAGGAAGTGGTGCGACTTCCATAAGAGCCCCTGGCATAACACTGTCGATTGCCGCTCAAAGCAGTCACTAATGGCTAAGGTGAAAGCCTCTGAATCAGATGAGGGTTCCAACTCTGTGTAAGAACTAGAAAGGGGGAGACAAATCATTGACATAGAACCCAGTGCTACCGTTGCTACCACCAAGCTCCATCCCAATGAACCAGATGATCCAGAGGAAGGCAAGCGCCTTTTTAATTCACAGATGTGGGTGAAGGGTACTGCAATGCACTTCATCGTTGATAATGGTAGCAAGAAAAACCGCATCTCATCATAGGTTTTCAAGTAACTCGCGCTGTCGACAATACCGCACCCACAACCTTACACCATCGGATGGCTCCGCCAAGAAAGCGACATCTGCATCAACCAACAATGTCGCTTGTCATACGACATCAAGCCCTTCAAAGATGAGGTATTGTATGATGTTTCCCCTCTCGAAGTTTTTAATGTTCTCTTGGGCCAACCATATTTATGGAAACATCATGATGTAGATGATTCTAGGCCTCTCAATGTTATTATTACTTTGAACAAGAAATTGTACACGATACCCGAGGTAGTCCCACCTAGTGCTATTTCCTTGATCTTTGCCAAGCAATGCAGAAAGGTCATCTCTCATATGGGGAAGTTTGTCTTCTTCATGATTCACTCTCAGAATGAGGGAAAGAATGCAGCCACATCTAGGGTCTCCGCGATTGACCTCTCCACACAACAGAAGTAAGTGGATAAGGTCGTGGAAGAATACTCAGATATCTTCTCCTCATCTACCGGGGTACCTCTGCACTGTCAGGTCAAGCACCCCATTGATCTGACCCCCAACGCACCATTTCCGAATGGGCCAGTCTACTGTTTCTCTCTGTTAGAGAATGAGGATATCAAGCGACAGATCCAAGAACTGCTCCACAAGGGGCACATTCACCCCAACTCATCGCCTTGTGGGAGCCCAATCGTGCGAGTACAGAAGAAAGATGGAACCTGACGACTCTGCATTGATTACTGCTCCCTGAATAAAATCACAGTCAGAAACCAATACCCGATTCCCCGAATCGACCACCTCCTTGATCAGCTCACGGGGGCCAAATACTTCAGTAAGATTGATCTGAAGTCTGGCTACCACCAGGTCCTGATAGAACAAAAATATGTATGGAAGACCACCTTCAAGTCAAAGGAAGGTCTTTTTAAATGGTTGGCCATGCCCTTTGGTTTGACAAATGTTTCAACCACTTTCATGATGATGATGGACGATATCCTATGACTGTTCAACAATAATTTTGTAGTGGTTTATCTAGATGACATCCTCATTTACAACAAGACTTGGGCAGAACACTTGCAGCATATTCAATAGGTTCTGCACACCCTGCGGTAGCACAAGCTATACACCAACTTGGAAAAATGCTCCTTCAACATGGAGAGGGTCCATTGCCTGGGCTACATCATTGATCAACATGGCGTACATGTGGATCCATCCAAGATCCAATTCATTCATGACTCGCCATCCCCAACCACATTCACTGAGCTTCAGAGCTTCTTTGGACTTGCCAATTTCTACCATAGGTTTGTGTTGGGATTCTCCCATATTGCATGGGCCCTAAACCAAGTAACGAGGGGAGCTTGTTCAACCAAGTAACCATAATGTTTGATGATTTGAAGCAGTGCTTGTGCTCAACCCCAATACTTTCATTACTGTAGCTGCAACAACCCTTTGAGATCGAGACATATGCTTCAAACTATGTTATGGGTGTCGTTCTCACTTAGCACGACCACCTCGTCGCCTATCATTGTGAGACACTATCAGATGTTGTCCGTAAGAACCCTACTTATGACAAATAAATGTATTGCATTGTGCAAGCATGCCGCCAATGGATACATTACATTGTTGGGAAGGAGACAGTCATCCACACTGATCATAAGCCACTCCAGTTCATACAAACACAAGGCAAATTGCAGAATGACCGCCATCAGAATTGGTTCACATACTTGCAACAATTCCACCTCAAAATCAAGTATAAAACATGAAGCACCAACCTTTTTGTTGATTCCCTCAACAGACTTCCAGTCGCGACACTCACCATAATGATAGACTCTTGCGGCCATGAGAACTTTGGATGGCCCCAACTCTATGAGACAGACTCGGACTTGGCCACCACCTACCAAATGTTGGGCGCAATCGCAGTTGTCGCAAATTTCCATCTTCATGATAGGTTGTTGTGTCGTCTGGGCCATATCTACGTTCCATCAAGCGAGCGAGCGAAGCTGATCTGGGAAGCCCACTACAATCGGGTGGCAGGACACTTCGATGTCAAAAAGACAGTGGCAATGCTACAAAAACATTTCTATTGGACGAAACTTCTATAGGAGGTCATCAAGTATATCAAGTCTTGCACTGCCTACGCTATTGCCAAACCGACTACTAAGAAACAAGGCCTGTACACCCCTCTGCCTACTCCTGACAAGCCATGGGAATCCATATAAATGTACTACATGTCGGGCCTCTTGTCCACCAAGCGAGGAAATGACTGTGTTTTTGTGGTTGTTGATCGCTTTACTAAGATGGCGATTCTGGCCACCTGCAAAAAGAGCATCACAACAGAGGCCACTGCCCAGCTCTTCTTTGAACGAGTCTAGGTACATTTTGGAATCCCACAAACCATTGTCTCAGATCAAGATAATCAATTTCTCAGCACATTCTGGTCGAGCCTCTGGTCACTGCTGAACACCAAGCTCACCAAATCCACAACCTTCCACCCCCAGATAGATGGCTAAACCGAGGTCGTAAATCAAATGATCATGCATATCCTATGCATCTATAATTCCAAGCACCCTTGCACATGGGATGAGAGTCTTCCCTATGTTCAACATAGCTACAACCGAACAACCGAGCCCTGCATAGCTCAACCGACCACACCCCCTTTTAGGTGGGTTTGGGATTCCAACCGTTGGGTCCCATAGATGTTGCACTACCCCTTGCGGTCACCTTAATCGACTCATCTCTTGCTCCAAGTGACACTGACAAATCCACCTGGTTCATTAAGCAGATCCATCACATCCACCAACAGGTTCAGGATATCCTACATAAGTCCTATGACAAGTACAAGCAACGCCATGATCAACATCGGGTGCCACATAAGTTTTAGGAGGGTGACAAAGTTTGGTTTTACTTGCAAAGAGAACACCCTAAAGGATCCCATCAAAAGCTTCACCCACTTCATTATGGGCCATACACCATCACCAAGGTTGTGGGTGATAATGCTTTTGATCTCAACAATCCTCCTTTCGTTGGCCTACACCCAATGTTCAACATGGATCTCCTTCGACCTTATTTCCCACCATTATTGGACACCTTAGAGATAGAAAAACAACTGACACAAACAGAGATCAACCCCGACTGCATACAACATGCATCCAGTGATCAGATTGTGGACAAGCAGGTCAAGGGCACTTTCCATCAAAGGATCCAACTTTTTCGAGTTGTCAAAGCAGGGCAGCTCCTACACCAAGGCAAGTGGCTCACACTGGGTCAAATTTATTAAAAATTTCCTCATCTGATGAGGGCACTCAACACAATGGAGACCATTGCTTCGTAAGGGGGGAGGATTGATCCATATGGATGTCGGTGGCCTCCCACCTATTCCAACTAGCTCATTTTGGCAGTTTTACAGTTTGGCAGTTTTTTTCTAGTTTTTGGGTCCCTGACTTCCGGGGTCGTTTTGAGGCCCTAAACAACATTTTTAGGGCTTGCCACAGTCAAACTAAAAACCTAGTGAGAGTCTGACGACAACATGTGTAGTCCTAGGATAGACCTTTCCAACGAGCTATCGTGCGCCTAAAGCAGAGATCGTATGCAACAGTTACAACCCCACGAAGTTGATGTACTAACTTACCTAAATGGGGCCCACATGAATTTTGGCGCTTCATCTCCTAGGGTTACGTTTTTGGATGTCTAGGGTTTTTTACATTCCTGTTTATTGTAAAAATGGCTTCAGAGCCTCATTTTAATCATCTTCTTATGAATGAGTGCAACTTTTGGAAGCATGCCAAATCAGAAAGAAAGGTTATTTTGGGCGGAAAGGCATGCAAGAGGAAAGCATCAACTAGAGGGAAAAGCGGCACACACACATGCATGGAAGACCTAACGACGCTAGGGTTAGGGTTTTTGTAAAACATTGCAATGGATGGTGAGTTGGAAACATAAATAAGTAGTACTTAGAAGAAGAGAAAAAAGGGAGAGAGAGAGACGAGAGAGAGACAGAGGAGAGGAGAGAGGAATGGTGCTGTAAGTACTATACAAATAATTAAGCTGGTGAGATAGGGAGGGAAAAAGCAACTCAATCCTGAGGGTTAGATTGCAGGTTGAGGAGCCTGGTGTGATCTAGTCAGCCTTGCAGGGATCGAGGATCTGCTGAGGAGAGTGAGACCTAAGAATGTAACCACACGCGGCGTGATATCTTTCTGAACCATAATAAAAGCCTAAGAGCCAGATATTTGTGGACGTAGCCCAGAAGTGGGTGAACCATGGTAACACTATGTTGTGGAATTGAATGAATGTGTCTCGGTGTCTAATTAATTGATTAATGTTGAATGAATGAAGTGATTAAGTAGATCTAGTATTTTACATGCATACGTAGAATACATGTTATAACCTGATGTTAAATGGATTAAAGAAAGGTTGCAACATACAATCACAGATCTTACTCAGTCCCAGGTTTCAAACACCTGAGTATTGCAACCACCCATAAGAGCTATCTCGGGTGAGACTGCACAGTGCATTCTATGTACTACGTTGCCTTCTGGGTAACCATAGGGGTCGATAGTCTTAAGGGATTTTGTTGGGAAGCTTCTTGGGTATGAACCAGGGTCAATCTGTAGTGGTAAATGGATAAAAAGAAAGGGAAAGGGAACAACCAACAAAAGGTTCTGTTTCTAGTTGATTGGAAGGTAATGGGATTGAGCACATGAGATCTGTGGAAGGTGTGTTAAAAGAATATAGGATTGAAGGACAAAAAGGAGAGAATGCGTCACTAGAAGGGGATGTCGAGATCGTGGGATCCCATAAAGGCAGAGATCGAAAGCTGGCTGAAGACAAAGGAGCTAGAGTTTGCGCAGAAAGATAACATAAATCCCAAGTTAACAACGCGCAAGTATCTGGACAAGTACGTATTCACCGACTTGCTTGAAGTATTTTTCTATGAGTTCCCACACATATTGCAAGAGTGGAGCAAAAGATTGAAAGACAACCCTCCAACGAATCGGATCAGACAACTAGAGTGGAATCCAAAAGAGATCGCCCAGCTACAACGCGTTGATAAAAAATTCACCTGCGAAGTAGATTTTTGGCTCGACGGTATTGTAGCAGGATTTATAACAGAATTTGCAGTAGATACCGCGAAGTCGTACAACGCAACAGAGCAAGAGTTTCTACGTGAGCCTCAAGGAAGGTATATTAGATCGTTGTATACTTTTATTAAGATATTTCTATATAACAAAGGTGTAACGACAATGGAGTTAGACAACTAAACTTCCTTGCGTGCATGGGGGAAGGGGGAAGCACTGACAGAAAAAGGAGAAATGGAAGGAGAAGGGGATAAAGGAAAGAAGGAGGAAGCCTTGGACCCAATCATGATGGATGACGACTAGATTAAGTG
>ML833295.1:10219-20654 GCA_009831015.1 Picea engelmannii
ACATAGATCGTGTTTCAAAATTTGAAATGCAAAACGACTTTCCTATAATAGATGCAACAGAGCATTCAATCGTAACTAATTTAAAACAATCAAATCCAGAATATGATTACTAGAATCAAAACCAAATCCAACTTAAACTTCAATGATAACAAAATTCGATTTATCAAAACAAATCATATACAACAGTGCATGTTTATGTAACAAAGTAGGTCAATAATGTACAAAGAGTTTATGAATGCGCCATATAAATGGGTGAAAGTTATACCAGTGCGGTTGCTGAGGCTATGTCAATTTCTAATTGACAATTGCTGTAGCCGACTCGACATTTTTGAACATAATTGAACCAGTAGTTTACTGCTTTTTGTCAGTGGGTTTCCCTTTGATGTTCTGACTGGTGAGTTTTGCCACTTGTTCTTCCAAAGCATGGATTCTAGATTGCAACATCGACACGTCTAGGTAGTACCTCTCCAACCATAAACCAAACTGATCGCATGGTGGAACAACTGATTGAGCAACAGAGGGTTTCAATGAGTCACCGAGGGTTCCACGAGGTAGTTCAATGCCAGGAAAATTAGGATCATCCCGCAGACAAGGTGGTAAATTCTTGACAAAGTCATAAGGAGGTTTGTCACACAAGCCTTTTGAGTAAGGATACTCGTTTGTGAGAAAAAGTTCAATCTCTGAATCTGAATCTTCACTGACCATGATAGGCTCAGAGTTGGCAGGGGTTCTAGGTTTATTTCTCGCCATGGGAGAGATTAACCGAGCAATTTTCTTGCCTTTAGAATTAGCATTAGCTTTAGCTTTAGGCTGTTTGGTTGTGGGCTTAGCAATTTCGACCTATTTGGTCATAGACATGGGCAAGTTCGTAGGTGGGTCGGGTAGAGGTTTGGGTAGAAAAACGTTGTAAGGCACAGGGGGGATAGGTTTGCTTTCGCTCACCACAGGTTTGTCAACTTGTGGTGGGTTTGACTCTTCAAAGCCATTACGACTGAGAAAATCACCCCAACTGTCACGACGTAACCCCAACTCATAAACCACAATCATTTTAATTAAGCCAAAATGGAAGAGACTGGTATCGGCCTAGCTGTGTTTGAACCTTTTAGCCATCTTAAACAGACTTCTATGCAGGTAGTGAGGCATATTGAGTTCAAAACCCATAAAAACCATCAATAGATGAAGGTGAAACAAGAAAACGAACCCGTACCTATCCTCGCAAGTAACAAATTGCTTGATTATCATTAGCAGGTCGTGCCAGCGCTGTTTTAACATTTTTGTAGGCCATCCTTTGTCGCAGGGTTTCACCATTCGATATTGGAAGATCAATGTCCACGGGACATCTTCCAATTTACAACTCTTCGACCATCTCTGTCCCGTAGCAGGCAGACTGGTTGCCGAGCTAAGAAATTGTTCATTAATCTCCAACTGCACATCTCCAATTTTGGCTTGGCAGCCATCGAATGATAACGCAAATTGCCGAGCCACGATAGGGTTATAACCATAAAATTTGTTTATGAATGGGAGCCACCCGAATTTCTCCAAGTCGCTACAAGCGCCATCAAACATCAACAATTCTTGGCAACCGTTGGGCTCGGCCCTTACGATAGGAGCCATGGATTTTGTGCATGGTAGGGTTTGGTTTCAACAATACGAAATGCAGGAGAAAAACTATAGGGCTTAAAAGCTGCAAGCGCTCAAAGGGGAATGAATCAATGTAATGCGTGTGAAGGTGGTGGTATTACCAACACCATGCAGTGTAATAATGGCTGGGTACATCGCTTGTTCCATCAGTAATCATAACGTTTAAAACACATTAATCGGCCAACCCAAATCGGTGTATAACCATATCAACATGCCATCCATCAAATGTAGAACCAAAACCATATGTTATATTCATGCGCCAAGTGTATAGTTCAATCCAACATGAAATCCAACATTAACCAATGCACCATCGTATTAATCAATAAATCAAAAACAAACGTTTAAACCAATGTTAATCCAATCGCGCCAATGTATAGTTTGAAACTATGATCGTTCAATGTAAAATCAAACTCACAAAACAATGCACCAAGCAACGATTCAAACTATAAAATTGAAATCCAAAAGATTAATCAATGCGCCTTTGTAAAACTTAAACCATTTCCATTTCATATCAAATCAAACTTATAATATTACCAATGCATTTGTTGCATAGTCAAATGTTTATATTTCAAAGTTTTTAGAACATTGCAACAAAAGATCTCATATAATCAATAAGTCAAGAGCTCATAGCAATAAGGATCAAAGCATATAAGACCAAAATCAATCATGACCTTTATAGGATCAAATTTAGCCAATAAATTATCATGCTCAATGGCTTATTAATCGACTTGCACAATCAAAATGAAATGGACATAGTTTGAAAAGATCATTCCGCCAAATAACAAACAAAGGGTAGGTTCTTTCCAGAATATCGATGAGAAGATGATATCAGTCCAAATAACGATGTAGGGGTTTTCACACTTTCATTTGTGAAAACTGAATCGAAAACAAATTGCAATTGTCGCAAGAAATAGATAAATGTCTAGTTGCAAAATGCGACGATGACTTGTCGTTTAGAAGACAATTAGGTGTAGGCAGCTTTTTAGGGTAATTAAAAAAAATTAATTGGCTGCCAACAATGGCAACACACTTGGAGAAGCAGTTATCTCTGTCGAAAGAAATGAATCCAGATCAAGACAGCAAAGAAAAATTCGACTTAAAACAACAACCAAAAAATCGTACTAACATCATCATTTACTATCTTTTTCAGCGATGTTTTAAAAACGCAAACGAATATCAGTCTTAAGATAAACAAGTCATGATTTTTATGATAAAATCTTCAATACTGTTGGCATGGCCACTGCTACCAGCAGGCGTCCATAGCCTCGATAGGGTTGCCATTTAACCCACTCGGAAGTTGGTATCCTGTCAAGAAGTTCTAGATTAGAGTAAAGGACTTTTTAAAAGAGGTTTCTTATAGATTTTACAGATTTTCATTTACCCGACATTGCTTCGTTGCCAGCAGCCTGTTCAGTACCCCGACGAAGTTGTCTTGGCACCATGCTTGAATTTACCCACTGCCAGCGGACCTGTTCAGTATCTCGGCGGGTTTACAAACACTTCCCACAGCTCTTATTAATATTTTTATTTTGTTTTTCTTTTATAGATAGATGAGCGGGGTGACGCTGAAAAATCTTGATATTTTCTCATATTTTTCAGACCTCATCAGAATTTTTTAAATACTGTCCTTTATTCAGTTCCAAATATGTTTTATTTCTACAACAACTTAATTTGACAGGGAGATATCCTTTTGAGTCATTCCTTTACGGAAAAGGGACAGCGTAAAAAGATAAAGATGATCATGACAAACTTCACTCAGAGATTGAAATTAGTAAACTTCTTTCAAACAACATTTTCCAATATCATTTTCAGAAATATATATCACTGATGTTTGTACAACCTTCCAGAAGTTATTTCAGTGAAGAAATCTCCTTATAGTCTTTTTCTGAATGGCTCAGAGCACAGGAATGCATATGTTTCACAAAAACACACCAAACTGATCAATCAAATCAAAATAAAAAACGAAAACAAAGGCAAAAAATAAAAAGAAAAGGAAATATTTACATAATATACAAGGATAGAAATCAGGCAAAGTATCTTTTCAGGGCTTGGCCATTCACCGGGTAGGTGTCAAGCTGTCCTTCAAGATTGTGCAAATGAAAGGAACTAGGACCTAACTTTTCAGCAATAAAAAATGGCCCAAGCCACAAATTTTGAAATTTATTGTGTTCACCCTTCCCTTCGTGTGGTTTGTCCCACTTTAAGACGAGATCACCTACTTCAAAATTTCTATCAGAAGCAGAATTAGAATCGAACCAAATTTTAATCAATTGTTGATGTTGATCTAATTTACGCTTGGCTTGGGTTCTTACTTCTTCTAACTTCATCAAAGCGTTAATACGACTTTCTAAAGGGGGACATTCTTCTTCTTGAACTTTTTGTAACAATTGGAGCGAAGGAAGAAGAACATGAGGAGGTAAAATGGCTTCTCTGCCATAAACGAGAAAAAAGGGGGAATTACCTATAGTGGCTTTGGGTGTTACCCTTTCAGCCCACAATGCATTCAGCAGTGCGTTGTGCCAGTTCTTGTGATTTTCAGCCACAGTTCTCTTGATAATTTTGATCAAGTTCTTGTTTGTTTATTCTGCTAAGCCGTTACCCTAGGGGTAGTAACTCGCATAATACTTAAACTTTATTCCTTTTTCTAAGGTGAACTCACTCATCTCAAGAGAGGAAAAGTATGAAGCATTATCAAAGACTAGACAATCAGGGATACCAAAATGGGTGATGATATGTGAGTTTAGAAAGGCGATCACCTAACTTGTGTTAACAGTTCTTAGCGCGACAGCTTCAGACCATCGAGTAATGTAATCAGTGGTTGTCACAATGTACTTGTGTTGTTGTGAGGATGGATGGTTAATAGGACCAATGATATCAAGGCCCCATTGCTAGAAAGGAGAATCGACTGTAACGGGCTGCAAGGGAAAGGCTGGTTTTTGCAATCACCCTGACGCTTTTTGACAAATGATACATTTACGACACAAGGCGTGGGCGTCTCTAAAAATCATTGGCTAGTAATAACCGGCTCTTAAGACGTTATGAGTAATGGTATTTCCACCAAAGTGACCACCAGCTTCTCCTACATGCAACTCAAGCAAGACTCTTTCTGCTTCGTCTTTTTCAAGACAACGCATCAGTACACCATCAAAATTCTGACGAAACAGTATACCATTAATTAGATGAAAGGAGGCATATCTTAGTCTCAAAGCTCTTCTCTTGGTAGGGTCAAGGTGACGGGGTGCTCATCCATGTTCAAGATAAAATCTAATATCGTCATACCAAGGACTTACGAGGTTTTGTGTACAACAAATCAAACTTTGATCGCGATGTTCTAGGTCTGACGTATCATTATATTCTTGGTGTTTAGTTTTTGAATCAACTACCAACTTACACAACCCTTGGCCTCTCATGATTTGGGTTGGAGTGATTTCTAAGTCATACTCCTGCAAGGAGGTGACCCCGTTGGCTCTTTTCTCTCCTAACTCCTTTTGCACTAACAAGTTCCTGACGGCAGGGTAGGGGACAATGACCTTGGTCCTTGACTTCAAAAGATAATACTAGAAATGCTTAACTGCCTTGAAGACAACATAGGCTTGCCGATCGACCACTGGGTAGTTAATTTCAACACCTTTGAAAGCAGAGCTCATAAAGGCGATGGGTACTTCGTTGTTCTCGGCATTTTTCTGAGTTAGAACCATGGCATAGGAACGATCAGAGGAAAAAGTATAGAGTGTAAAGTCTTGAGAGAAATCGGGGCTCATGAGAGACGGAGCATCAATTATAGCCCTCTTTATATCGTTAAAAGCTTGGTTTTCAGTGGGTCCCCAGTGATATTGGGTGTCCTTCTTAATTAGGTTCTGGAGAGGCCTGACCATTTCAGAGAAACTGGGGACAAATCTTCTCATGAAGTTAATCTGGCCTAGGAAAGACTGCATGGGTTTTTTGGAGGTAGGTGGGGGAAGTTTATCGATGACTTGGGTCCTCTCGGGGTCAATAATAATTCCATCGCTAGACACAATGAATCCTAGTAATTTACCCTGTTCTACTGCAAAGATGGACTTCTTGGGATTCAAGGAGATGCTGAATTTATGACATCGTAGCAGAACAACTCGTAAGTGAGCTAGATGATCGTTTTTGTTTTTAGAATAGACGGTTACATCATCTAAGTAGACTACTACGGAGTGATTGATCAAGCCTCGGAAAGAAATATCCATTGCTCTATGAAAGGTATCACCAGCATTAATCAATCTAAAAGGCATTTTGCGATAAGCATAAGTGCCCCACGGGGTACGGAAGGTAGTTTTTAATTGGTCTGATGGAGACATCAAGACTTGGTTGTATCTAGAGAAACCATCTAGTAAAGATAGCCTCTCGGGACCAGATACTTGTTGCAAGATCTGTTCCATGGGAGGGACAGGATAATTATCTTTGTCAGACGCCTTGTTGAGGTTTCAGAAATCGACACAAAGTCGAATTTCCCCATTTTTCTTCCGCACTGGGATGAGGTTGGATACCCATTGAGTGTGTCTAACAGGAAAAATTATTTTAGCACTTAGGAGTTTATTCAATTCTTTTTGTACGGTCGGTTCTAGCTTAGGATGCATTTTCCTCAACTTCTGTTGGAAAGGCAAGGTTTGAGGCTTCATTGGGATGACACGATGTATAATATTAGGATTGAATGTCTTAAGGTCATCGTAAGTCCAAGAAAAGACATCCTTGAACTCTTTAAATAATTTAACAAAAGCAACTTTTTCTTGTCTAGAACATCCCAAGCCTAAGTTGATACACTGAGGATTTTCACTAGTACCTAAATTGACTTTTTCATAGGACAATGAGGAACTGTTGGTTTTGCAATTGACCATCTTTTTAAATTTATCTTCAAAATCATAAAATTTTTCTAGTCTAACAACAGATTTGGGTAAGGAATTTACCATGTCCGATAGAGCTTCGGGAGATTTTGGATTAGGTATTACCGTAAAGTCATGCAAATTGTCGTCGTGTGTTTGTTCATCTATCACAACGTCTTAGAAGGTTTCTTCCATGTGAAGAAAGTTAATGATCTGCTGATCATCATCAAATACTCTCCAGTTCGTGATATTGTCTGGAACAGATGGTCGAAACAATAGCTCCACAGAGAATGCATTTGGGGATAAGCCTTCTGCAGGAAGAAGTTTAGAAGCAACATTAGCTAGTAGATCTGCTTCAGTATTATTTGATCTAGGAATGGAATTTATATTAAAAGCAGAAAATTTGTTCATTAAACTCCATACCTCAGACTGATAACATTTGAGATGTGGGGTAAGACAATGTATAGAATTTCTCACCTGTCTAACCATTATCTCAGATTCACCGAATAAAACTAGATTTTGAATGTGCATGTCTAAGGCTTTTCTGAGACCTTGTAATAAAGCCTCATATTCTGCAATGTTGTTAGTACATTCAAATTCTAGCCTACAAGCCAATAATGTTTTATTACCTGCCAGATCAATAATGATGCATCCTGCACCAGCTCCTTCTTTCGACTTGGAACCGTCGAAATATAAAGACCAAATTTGATTTCCATTGGGTTCACAGGATTGTTGGATAGAAGCTATTGGTTGTGTACATGCTAAGATCTCAGACTGCTGTTCTGGATTGTTGATAGGTGAAATTTCGGCCATGAAATTTCCGAAGTAGGTGTCCATCCCTTGGACTTCAGGTGAATTAGACGGAGGTGTATACGGTTCATTAGGATCATTCAAGTCTATTACCGTGAACTTGAGGTAACTCTCACGATTCACCTTGATCTTGTTAGGCTTGCCATTTTCTGGAAGCCATAAGTGAGACCAGTTTGTTGCGAAGTAACCATGTAGCTGCTCTGACCAGTCCCTGCTCAAAAACATACCATACACTTCTGGAATATCCACCACAATTATATCAATAACCTGATGAACCTTTGGGTTACACGATAATATAATCAATACATTTTTTAGTTCGCCTATAACTTTAACATCCATTCTATCAAGTTGTATAATTTTCAAAGAAGATGGTTCTACTTCAGCGTTAATCTTTTGGAAAACTGACCAAGGCATCACATTTGACGATGCTCCTGAGTCAACCATACAATTATTCACATTTTTGTTGAAGACTTTGAAAGTTAAAAGAAAAGGAGGTACATTCTTGCGAGTATTTAGAGTGGTAGCTTGTGTTTTATTACTTGCAGTTTCTAAGACTAATTTATCTGAGTTATTCACACTATTTACATTGTTATTTTCATTATTTACATTATTTAGAGGAGTTACAGGAAGGCTTCCTTTATCTTGAGTATCAGGATTTTTTTTAGGGGAAGTCTTCTGGGGAACTTTGCTTTTCACAACCTTATTACCGTTTGAATTACCATTCTTTCCATTGTCTAAAATATTTTGCAACATCTTCTGTAACAAAAATGGAAATTTCAACAACTCATAAATAGAAATGTTAGCCCGTAATTTCTTAATATCCTCAACAACATCATAATCTATTTTAGGGCTAGCATTACTCTGTTTAGTTTCTACTGATTTAGATGGCTTTGGAGGTAGAGTTGTAGTGTTATCGGCAAGAGGTTTGTTCGCAGTCTTACTCCTAGTATTGTAAGGGTGCACAGTCTCAAAGTTAGCTTGGAAGATACTATCTGAGAGGTGACCAAAGATATTTGGAGAAGACTTTTCTTCTTGGGTTGTTTCCTGCTCGACTTCCTCTTGAGGAATGTCAGGAGGGATCAAGTCATCTTGGGCTCCTAGAATTGTTTGTAGAGCACATTGCAAACTTTCTAGGTTCAAGCCTTCAGGGTTTAGATTAGGCTGGTTTGAGGGAAACGTCTTTCGGAAAGGGGGTTTATAGGGTCCTTTGCTAGAAGAGGCTTCCTCGGTCGACCTTTTTAAATAGATAACTTGATTAGATAGTTTTTTTACAACTTTGGTTAAATTTTCCAAATCAGAATTTTCGGATTGTGCTTTTTTTTGTGTAGGTCTGGGGAGAACTTCAATATTTTTCTTAGAAGAAGAAACAGTCTCAGTTTCGTTGTTAGAAGAGTCTTTAAGGCTGAGTATGTCTTTTTCAATTTGCGTAGCCTCTTCAAAGGCTTCTAACAACGTGGCCTTTTTGGATCTTTTCACCCAAATAACTATACTTTGATGTAGAGCTTTGGTGTAGTAAGCTATTACAAGACTCTGAGCAGGCATAGAGTCTGCAGGGATTCTATTCTTAAGTGTTAAAAATCTTTGATTAAAATCTTTAACTTTTTCTTTTGCATTCATTTTTAAGTTTGAAAGATCCATGACTAAGAATTCAGGAGGTTTTCCATCTCCGAATTTTTCCAAAAAGCATGACTCAAACTTTTCCCATGACACTACGGTGTGAGGATGTTGGGTAAAGTACCAAGTGGATGCATTACCCTCAAAGGTGTAAGGGAACAACCTACAGACAACATCTTCATGTTCAACGTTATGGAGTCTAATGGCTAACATAAATTTTTTGATATGATCTTCAGCTATCTGTTTTGAATCAATATCAAACTTAGGAAGCCATTTCTCTGGGTGCTTAGGTAAAGGGTGTTGGTATCCAGGTACAGCTATGGCATCCTGGTCCAACCAAGGTCTAGCAGGGTTGTTATGATTTTCCATTGGGGTAGTGGGTGTAGAAGGACGAGAAGGTGGTTTACCTTCGTCAGAAGAGGAATCTCCTCCAGAAGAAGAAGGAGATTAGGGAGGTGGTGAAGGAGGTATCCCAGATCCTCCTGCAGCAGGATTTGTGTTTGGATCTATAGGATTCACAGTAAGGTCTATATCACCTAATTGTTCTTTGACTTCAGAGAAATCTAAAGTTTGACCCCACAGGCGATTTGGTTGCCTAAGACTAGCAAAGGCTTTATGTGATTTAATAAGAGATTGTCTAAAAATTTCTTGTATATCACCACCTGTAGGATTAGGAGTTGTTGGCTCAACTATGATCTATGGATCTTTGGTTGAAGTAGTTGTTGTTTGAGGGGGGATACTATTGAATGAATGGATTCTAGTCACTAAAGGGGAGCGATTAGGGGGTGGAGGAGTCTTGTGACCACCTCGTGCCATTAATTAAGTTCAGGCCCTCCTTCTAGTGCCATTTGTTGATGGGCGAAATTGAGCGTCCGTCAACTGGGAGAGTGGAACCGGTCCGGGGTTGTCTAAATAACCCAAGCCATTTGGAATGGACCACCCTGATGAGTTTAACGGCTCTGTTGGCCGCTCTAAGGTCTTCTATGAAAACCAAAGAGAGAATTGATCTGAGCTAAGTAATCTAACTAAAGTAAATAAAACAAACTAAACTATAACTAAATACAAGAAACTAACTAAAATAAAGGAAACTGGAAACTAATAAAACAAAGAAAAGGAAATAATATACTAAATATAAACTATTCTAACTATTCTATCTACAAACTACAAATTACTCTTATAATAACTCAAATCAACTATCTAATTATCATCTACAATATTTCTTATTCACAAATGTACACTATGAACAATCTACAGATTTGATTAAAACCTGTAAAACTCATGTATATTCTGCCCTAAGACAGCCAAGAATCTCTTTTGAATTTTATATTTATGAAAAGGAAATAAACATTACTGAAATTAAACAATCTAATATGTTTACTAAAATTAAACAATCTAATATAAATCTAATTAAGATTATATCTAAATTAAACTACTTAATCGAAACAGTGAACAACAAACTAATTGACCTGGAAACGCTCCAAGTCTGCCCTGTGTATGATAACTTCTTAAGCTGGTTGGAGGAA